>BOPN01001902.1:27500-50000 GCA_017312705.2 Penaeus japonicus
GGGAAAAAAAGAAAAAGAAGAAGGTGGGAAATGAAGAAAGAAAATAAAGAAGAAGAAATGAAGATAACGAAGAGGAAGAGAAAGAAGAAAAAGTAGAAGAAGTCGAGGAAGAGGAAGAGGAAAAAGAAGAAGAGGAGAAGGAAGAGGAAGAAGAAGAAGACAATGAAGAGGATGAGGAAGAAGAAGAGGAGGAAAATGAAGAGGAAGAAGAAGAGAAAGAGAGAGAAGAAGAAGAAGAAGAAGAGGACGAAGAAGAAGAAGAAGAAAAATAAGAAGAGGAAGAAGAAGAAGAAGAAGAAGAGGATGAGGAAGAAGAAGTAGAGTGAAAAGAAGAAGAAGAAGAAGAAGAAGAGGAAAAGGAATAGGAAGAAGAAGAAGAAGAAGTGAGGGAAAAAGAAGAAGAAGAAGAAGAAGAGGAGAGAGAAGAAGAAGAGGAAAAGGAATAGAAAGAGAGGGAAGAAGAAGAAGACGAAGAAGAAGAAGAGGGAGAAGAAGAAGAGGAAGAACGAGAAGAAGAAGAAGAAGAAGAAGAGGAAGAACGAGAAGAAGAAGAAGAAGAAGAAGAGGAAGAGAGAGAAGAAGAAGAAGAAGAGGAAGAGAGAAGAAGAAGAAGAGAAAAAGAGAGGAGAAGAAGAGGAAGAGAAAGAAGAAGAAGAAGACGAAGAAGAGGAAGAGGAAGAAGAAGAAGAGGAATAAGAATAAGAAGATGGAGAAGAAGAAGAAATAGAAGAGGAATAATAATAATAATAATAATAATAAGCAGAAGAAGAAGAAGATGGAGAAGAAGAAGATGGAAAAGATATAGGAAGAGAGAGAAGAAGAAGAAAAAGAAGAGGAAGAGAGAAGAAGAAGAAGAAGAGGAAGAGGAAGAAGTAGAAGGGAGAGAAGAAGAAGAAGAAGAAGAAGAGGAAGAGAGAGAAGAAGAAGAAGAGGGAGTAGAGGAAAAGGAATAGAAAGAAGAAGAAGAAGAGGAAGAGACGAAAGAAGAAGAGGAAGAGAGAGAAGAAGAAGAAGAAGAAGAAGAGGAAAAGAGAGAAGAAGAAGAAGAGGAATAAGAAGAAGAGTAAAGAAAGAAGAAAGAACAAAATAGAAGAAGATAAGATGATGACGAATGAAAATGATTATGGAAAATGAGTGAATATATCCCCGCCATCTTATCCCATTCGAAATATACTTATTATAGACGATTATAAGAGACTTTATACAAAAATTATAAATAAATCCCATGACAATCTATCGCATCTCATGGTATTTCTTTTGATCCCTAAAACCCAAACAAGAATCTCGTGACAAGAATCTCACAAGAAGACAAAGCTAAAATTACAAAGATTCTGAATGCTAAACTGATTGGGATTGGTGGTAGTGTTGGTATCTGTGTTGTTATTGTTCTTAATTATATGAGTGATTATGATGTTATGGTGCAATATTTTCCCTACGCGTGCAACAAACGCTTCAACCAGGCTGAGTCTGACACGCCTCATGCATCAATATAGATAGAATGATCAAAGTGAAACGTATTTCTTTCGCTGAAATTATCTATCCTCAAAGGAAATTGATAGATATCATTAACTTCAGTCTATATTCTATTTTGGTAGGTAGTCTAAGTCAAATAAAAAAAAATTTATTGTCTTATATATATTATTTGTAAAGGATAGCAAGGGAGAGGATGGGTTTTGGAGAAGTGTAAACAACGTCTCGAGAAGATAAATAATCACGTTAAAGGCTTTCTATAGTTGAAGGTAAAGCATTGAAGGGTGCTTTATCCTAAAAAAAAAATGAAAATAAAAATAAAAATAAAAAAAAAACCGCTGGACAAGAAGAAAACATCTCTCAAGTCAAACGCGTTTTTTTTTTTTTTTTTTTTCCTAACGCTGTTCTCGCTTTTATTTCTCTTTTCTTTTTTTGAATTTCCAGTCAGCTGTATCATAAATGCATAAACCAGAATTTGAAATGACAAATGAAATCAGTAAGTGATTCAGTAAGGCTAATAAAACAGGTAGATAAAATACAGCCACACTAAAAACGTAAAAAAAGTCTGCATTGTTTAAGTTTTTCCTGAAAGAGATAAGGGGATACATGTTATTCATTTAACATATAAAATTGTTTAATTATATGTGTACGCTTTATTCATATGTGTGTACACGTTTTATTCATATGTGTGTGTACACGTTTTATTCATATGTGTGTACGCGTTTTATTCATATGTGTCTGTACACGTTTTATTCATATGTATGTGTACACGTTTTATCAATATGTGTGTGTACACGTTTTATTCATATGTGTGTGTACACGTTTTATTCATATGTGTGTACACGTTTTATTCATATGTGTGTACACGTTTTATTCATATGTGTGTGTACACGTTTTATTCATATGTGTGTGTGTACATGTTATATTCATATGTATGTGTACACGTTTTATTCATATGTGTCTGTACACGTTTTATTCATATGTGTGTGCACACGTTCCTGTGTTTACTCTGTTTCCACCACAAGTTTTTTTAGTTGCCGTGTCATTGTTGTCATTGCATTGCAGAGTTGTTAAAGTAAGAGGATCATATAATTTTACTTGTTTATTCATTTATTCATAATCATTGCACAAGGGATGAGATGTCAATCATTCATATAATTTTTGAAGATCCTAAACCCAGTAGTGTGGTAGTGGCATTTATGAAATTTTTCACTGTTTGTGTGTGTGTGTGTGTATGTGTGTGTGTTTGGTTCTTTTATGTGTGTGTGTGTGTGTGTGTGTGTGTGTGTATGTGTGTTTGTGTGTGTGTGTGTGTGTGTGTGTGTGTGTGTCATTGCATGTATGTATGTTTGTTTTCTTTCATCTTTCAACGAGTGTCAAGGCAATTGCAATTTTCAAGCTTATCTATCATGTTTACTGTTTATTATCCGTGATGAGAAACAACTTCAATGTCAGTCTCTGCATGGTTTGCAATCGTGCAATACTGCACTTGACCTTCGTTGACCTCCCTTGATATTAAAAAAGGTGTTGTTTGCAATGTTCTTTTCTTCCTTTGCTCTTTTGTTTGTTTCCATGAATGTTGTTGTTGTTTTTTATCTTTTGCGTTTTTTTATCGTTTTTTTATCTAGTTTTTTTTTTTTTTTTATCTAGGTATTTACGTATTGTGATTACAGTCATTATGACCACTACCATCATTATATTTATCAATAAATTTTATCATAATTATCATTATCATTATTATCATTATCACTATCATTATCATTATTGTTGCCATCATTGTAGCTGTTGTTGTTGTTGTTATCATTATTATCATTGTCATTATTCATATCATCATAATTTTTATCATTATCATTATTATTCAAAGCATCATTTTCATTATTAATACTGTTGTTGTTGTTGTTGCTCTAATTATAATAATGATTATTATTATAATTATAACAACCATGGCAATAATAATAATGGTAACAATGGTGATGATGATAACAAAGATGTTGATAGTGATGATGATTTAATGATAATTAAGATAGTAATGATGATGATAGGGATCAGGATAATATAATAATGATGATAGTAATGAGAATGAGAATGGTGATAATAACAATTACAATGCTAATGATAACAATAAGGGAAATAATTATGTAAATAGTATTGCTATCGCCACCATTAGAGTCATCATTCTAGCTTCTTGCAAGATGACTGGGATTATATTTACAAAGAAAAAAAAAGAAAAAAAAGAAAAAAAGAGAGAGAGAGAGAGAGAGTTAAGACGCATCTATTTTTCAAGGCTGAGTAACATCTTTCAAAATGTTTCGTCTTTGTTTACTTTGCTTCACTTCGTATGGTAAGTTCATTTGGAATTCGATTCTCTTTCCCACCTCGATGCACTGTCAATGTCAAGGTTAAGGCCGCAGCAACATTACACTCAACAAATCCATTATCATATTCATCATCATTAGTATTGTTCTTATCACTAAAACGCTTATTATTTAAGCATTATCTTTATCGTGATTTTTATTATTCCCATCATTATCATCATCATGGACATTGGTATCATTTTCATTATCAGTTTTTACTATTATAATTACAATCATCATTATCATAATCATATCATCGTGTTATATCATATTAGATACAATGTGTTACGTCATATTGGGTACAAATTTCCTCATCCTGAATTAATTTTGAACATATTTTTTCATGACGTAATAATAAACATCATCAACACACACACACACACACACACACACACACACACACACACACACACACACACACACACACACACACACACACACACACACACACACACACACACACACACACACATGCACAGTGCATGCAAATACGTTTTTCTACAAAGAAAACACCGCAGCCTTTGTCGGTAGATCACTGCCATGAGCAGATGATCACGTGTAGATTTGACTGACAGGCCAGGTAAGTAAACGATGGAGAGGTCTAGGGGCGTTGTTGCACGGCATTAGTTCTGACGGTAGACATCCCCTCGAAGCAGTCTACCGGCGAAAAAGTTTGGCGGTATATATTCCGTAGCGTCAGGGAAAGGGTTAAATTGGTTTGGACAATGGATGCTCATAATATGGTCTTCGGTGACCAGAATGAAGGGCCAACTTACGTTTCCCTAGACAATTTCCAGATTTCTGTTTTTATCTTTTTTAAGTTATTATCCAACTGAGAAAATCATAGCTACAATAGAAAAACGAACATAACAAACTATATGTTCGTTTCGTTGAATTGTTTACAGTCGGATAGTGTTACCAGAACTAGTGCATGTACGAGCAATCGAAAGTTTGAAGCTCAAGTCTTCTTCATTTATCCTTTAAGCTTTCGTCATTGCACGTTCAATAGTAATGCAACATATAATTCATCGACCGATTTCTTCAGTTAATGCATAGTAGACGTACATGTCCTGTAGTATAGATAACTTCAGGCCTCGCTCGATCTGTCCTGTTGTAATATCTAGCCACTGCCTCTTCCAGGGTCTAGTTAAAGTTAAATTACCGAACTTGCTTGTAATATTTACCTTAGAGCAGTCTGATTGTTGTTGACTCTCTTGGTCTAAGTGCAGACTGGTAAAATACCTTCAAGTGTGACAGCTTGCTAGTGTTGACTTTAGTGGCCCCTTTGGTCCCTTAATGAAGGAACTTATGGATAAACAAATGTACCTACAGCATTCCCTCCGTGACGTTGACTGTAGATAGACAGAACCATATATATATTTTTCTGTTGTTTACGATGACCATATCATAAAAAGAAACCGTGTTGTTTACAGTGTAATCAAACACTACTTTTTTACAAGTAAAAGTACTGTCGAATGCAACTTACTCTTTCCTTCCTAAATGTCCAATTGTTTATCAGGCTGTTCACAAACTGACTACCATGAGAAATTCTCAATAAATCGCCTACTTTCGATCTGTACGATTGGGAATGTCCTTCACCTGCATGTATGATCTCCTATATCTCTTTATGAAGCAAGTGGTAACAGGTTTTTAGGCATGCACTGGCCAGCTTAGTACCAGCTGAACACATCAGGTTCTGACTGTAAGTTTGGCCAGGACTGTGAACGGACAGAACTGGTTGTTCTTTGGGTTCCCATACGTTGCTAACAACAGGAAGTGCATTGAACATCCCCTGAACATCTTGCTGATTAGTGAAATTTAATCTCTGTTACTGGATTAAATTGCCATTTAAGATCGTTGGACTGAATAGGTTTCTGTTGTTTAGATATTCTTATTACTTATTTTAAGTGTAATATCAACTAATCAACATAGGCTATGAACATACATAATCTATCAATCTGGAGATTATAGGACTAGAGGAGTTTAAGGTCTAGATTAGGAAACACACCTACTCTTAACCAGCTTAGGTCAGTCTCTTGTGAGCTGAACTATAAAAATTCTGAGTTTAATATTAATATGAAAAGATAGTTACCTAACTCAAAAGGGAAGAGTGACTATGGAAAAGTAGTATAACTTGACTAATAAATCCCATTTTGCAATATTTACCAAAGCTACTATGAACAAAAACATTAAATGAATTAATTCTGAAAGTGAAAAAAATATGGATCATATTGCACCTTCATTAAGATCAAATACAAGGATAAAGTGCTCAAATTCATTAATCACATTCACACAACTATTAAACAAACCCAGGACATTTTCATATGAATAACATGTAGAGTGGTCAAATAGCAAGATATCAAATGTAAATATTTGATGATTTGGCGATGCTGATCTGTCAAAAATTGTGCTAAATGATGCCACATTTGGGAAGAAATGGGTTAACTGCACTCTCGGGTTAATACCTGAAGGTGGCAGAGGTTTGACTCCGGGGTAGGGAGGTATGTTTTTCTATAGATCTGTTTATAAGATGCTTCTTTATCTGTCAGGAGTCGGAGATTCTGACAGAAACTCACACTCTGCCATGACTTTTCTACTAATCATTTTCACAAAAGTATGAAATCACCAATACGTGGGTCAGGATTGAAGGAAACGGCAAAATTCATTGTGCTGTATATTATCTCATAGAAATACATAAATTAACGTCATAAAAATACACAAATTGTTTCCTATTATATTTCATTATTGATTATCAATAATGCCTGTCATAGGCAAATGGTAAAAAAGTAATACATTATAATCTACAATTTTAAATACAAATGTATTACAATGTTGTGGTGACAAATAAAAATGGAATGTAACAGCAACTTGTCATCTGATTGTCCATCATCAAAATTCTATGACAAGAGTAGTTTACATTGAAAACTTTTTAACAACGTAGATCTTTTCCCCCAAATAACAAAGAACTTAAACATTTCAAAATATGTTAATAATGAAAAGATGCTCAATTGATTTTTTTTGAGCATGTTACAAGTCTATCAAAATAAATGGCCAAATCTATATGGGATCAGGATTCTGATTTTTCCTTTTGCTTAAAAAAATGTATACAAGGACTTGTGGACATTTTTATGTGTAATTCATCCTTTGTAATCAATTTCTCATTGCCACACTGATTTAGCAGGAAAATAATCTTACTAATTTAACAGCAGAATGAAGTGGAAATTATTAATTTTGATAATTTTCAGAAACAATCTTTTCACAGACTAATTTACTGGAAGTTAGCCAATCTAACAAAATATAAACAATAATATTAAAGCAAGTTAAACATTGGATAGATCTTTCAACACAACACAGCCGACATCCCCAAACATTTGCATATTTAAAAAGAAAAAGGAAAAAAAAAAAAAAAAAGCTTTACACAGAAGGCTGACCCAAGATATGACCTATGATGAGTCATAATGTTAAGTGGAGGTTACATGGACAAGTTCAAGATCAATTAAATTACCCAAAGACTTTTTGAATTACAAACTCACTTTTGATGTCACTGAAACAAATGGGAAAAATCTCACAGATCTGGGAACGATCTACTGCAAGCTATTCTAATGTATGCGTGAAAGACTTCATAGCACAATCCTGGAGGGTGAATGGCTGATATGCAAAGACTGGCTTAGATAGAATAGGTTCTGCTATTGTCATTCAACATTATACAGGATGCAGCATCAAAGGCATAATCATAGTATGTATTGTCTGACACTCTCAAAGCCTATATAACAATAGCACAAGAAGCAGGTGGTATCATATACTATCAAACCTGCATCTCACAAACATATATGGATTTCATACATAAACAAAACAATTTTTTTTAATGTTACAAAAAAATCAAGAGCTTTTTATAATAAGCCTCTCATGTAATTCATGTATGTGCATTTTGAAAGCATATATAATAAAGGAAAATAATAAGGAGACAGAAAGTTGATAAAAAAAAAAAAAAAAAAAAAAAAAAAAAAAAAAAAAAAAAAAAAAAAAAAAAAAAAAAACAGTAATATGCTTCCTAGCATCATATTCACAATTAAAATCTCTTTAAAAAATCTGAATTAAAACAAGAAAAAAAAATTGTAAGCCTCACAAATAATGATCAAAATGCATCCTACAGGAACAAAAATTGCTTCTTAGTCTTACTTTAAATTCAATGGATCCAAATGACTCAATATAGGTAGAATTCGTCAGGCAGGATTTGTTTCACTCTATCACAATTGTAAGGTGTCAAGCATAATGTTCTCTTCCAGGGTGGAGCCCACGTACAACGTATGCTGGAGCTACAACGGCAGATCTTGAAGCTGTATGCCGTGAGTTTAAAGCCACAGTTAAAAGTATACTGACTCACTAGCAGCTGATAGTACAGTGCCAACAGAGGAGGAGACTTGGGCTGCTTTAGATGATTACACAGCCCACTTATCTATTGAAAGACTTGCAGCAAGCACCTAACTTGCTTTATTTTACAATAATCTCATGCCTGCACACCATCCTAGAGGGTGAATTTGCATGTAAGACTCCCAGCATAGCATGCTTGGATTCCGCCCTGGTTCTCTTTACTAAATTACTTAACTAAAGCAGTTTACTGCTACAAGTGAGCCTCTGACTACAAGTTTGTAAAATTCAGCTTCAATCAACTATCAAATTCCTACCAAAGAGCAATCTCAATTAAGTACAAACAGCAACATGAGTAAAGTCAGACCCAAAATAAATTTGATTGCATCTATCTATCTTGAAATATCCTGCTTATGCATTGGTCAAATATATATAAAAAAGGTTCTTACCCTATAAGCTTTATGACTTAGAACTAAAAATTATGTCTAATCAGCATTGCAATAAAATAATGTTGGAACACATTATTTGCAACTTGTAATACAATATCAATTGACTAAATCTGATGATGCAAATTCAATATCTGCTTACACTATGTTACGTCAATAACTGACCACTAATTTATTAATACTGAAATACATCATTGGCATGCAGATGGAGAATAAGATGAGCATTAAGCTGGAAAGACTGCTATCACACAGTGTGTGTGTATGTGTGTGTGTGTGCTAAGTGCATATCCTTGTGCAAGGCTGATTCCTTTGGTCAACAGTGAAGTTAAACTCCTTGGATACATATATATATAGGTTCATCACTAGATGCAAAACATTACTTGGCTTCTTTCAACTAATAAGTCAACTTTTCACCATTACTCAACCTTGGTTCCCTTCAATTGAATTCCTCCATGTCATCCTGCAGTGCACTGAGCCCCAACATCATCATAAGCATTGGAATTGTGTGCCAAATTCATAACCCAAAACAGTCTCACGTGACTTGAGGAAAACCTGTATACGTCCCAGCACGTGATCAAATAGAACACGTGTATGCTGGCACACGTATACATGCGTGCATAACCTTTGTTCTTTGGTGCTTTGATCTTTGTTCAACATTGCATAATTTGATCAAATGCCATGTCAGCAAGAGTTGAGTTTGAGCTCAATTTCTGCACTAGAGATGACCGAGAGAGAACACATGCTTACCGGCCATTTCCCTTCAAAGAAATGGCCGCCCTTATCGTCCACTCACATTCAACGATTCCCGACAGTTGCCTATCCACTCAAACTACAATTCTAATTACAGTGTCAATCATGAAGAGATTTTTTGTAAAAAATAATATAATAATAACACCAGTAATGATATGGCAGTAATATTAATGACAATTACATATGCATAATAAAAATAAAAATAAAATAAAAAAAGATTAAAAATGCAGTAGTAGTAATAGTAATAGTAGAAGCAGTAGAAATAATAGTAATAGTAAGTATAGTAGTAGTAGTAGTAGTAGTTTTAATAGTAGCAGCAGAGTAGTGTTGTTGTAGTAGTAGTAAAGTATTAGTATTAGTATTAGTAGTAATAGTAGTAGTAGTAGTAAAAGTAGTAGTAAAAGTAGTAGTAATAGTAGTAGCAGCAGTAGGAGTGTTGTATTAGTAGTAGTTATAGTAATATAGTAGTAGTAGCAATAATAGTAGTAGTAGTAATGAAATGTAGTAATAGTAATAAGAATAGTAAAAGAGCTAATAGTAGAAGATGCAGTTGTAGTAGTAGCAACAGTAGTAGTAGAAGTAGCAATTGTAGTGGTAGAAGTAGTAGTAGTAGCAATAGTAGTAGTAGAAGTAGTAGTAGTAGCAGAAGTAGCAGAAGTAGAAGTAGTAGAAGTAGTAGTAGTAGTAGAAGAAGTAGTAGTAGTGGTAATTAGTGAAATTAGTAGTAGAAGTAGTAGTAGTGGTAAAATTAGTAGTAGTAGTATTGAAGGTAGTAGTGGTGTGAGTAGGTATTAGAGTGGTAGAAGAAGTGGTAGTGAGTAATTGGTGGTGGTAGTAGTAGAGTAGTAGTAGTATGAAGTAGTGCAGAAGTAGTGAAGAAGTAGTAGTAGTAGTGGTAGTGTAGTGAGTAGTGGTAGTGGTAAAAATTATTAATTAGTAGCAGAGTAGAGAGTAGTGAGTAGTGGTAAAGTAGTGGTAGAGAGCAGTAGTGAGTAGTGGTAAGTATTAGAAGTGGTAGTAGAAGTAATAGTAGTATCAATGAGTAGTAGTAGTAGTAGTAGTAGTAGTGGTGGGTGGTGAGTAGTAGTGGTAGTAGAGTGGTAATAGTGGTAATATTAGTATTGGTAGTGGTAGTGGCAAGTGAAATTAGAGTGATAGTAGAAGTAGGTAGTGGTAAGTGGTAGTGAGAGTGGTGGTAGAGTAATAGTGGTATCAATGGTAGTGGTAGTAGTGGTAGGTGGTAGTGGTAGTAGTGGTATCAGTAGTAGTAGTAGTGGTAGAGTGGTAATAGTGAGTATCAATAGTAGTAGTAGTGGTGGTAGTAGCAGAGTAGAGTAGAGTAGTGGTAAAAGTAGTAGTAGAAGTAGTAGTAGTAGTAGTAGTAGTAGTAGTAGTAGTAGTAGTAGTAGTAGTAGTAGTAGTAGAAGTAGTAGTAGTAGTAGTAGTAGAAGTAGTAGTAGTATCAATAGTAGTAGTAGTAGTAGAAGTGGTAGTAGTAGTATCAATAGAAGTAGTAGTAGTAGTAGAAGTAGTAGTAGAAGTAGTAGTAGTAGTAGTAGTAGTAGTAGTAATAGAATATATAATAACAAGAAAAGCATCAATAGTCATATTATTATCATTATCATTAAAATCATAGGTAATAGTAGTAGTACTAGTAATAGAAAAATAACAAGGTGATAACAATAATAATAATCAGAACACATATATATGATGATTATATTAAAAATAATAATAATAATAATATCAATAATAATAATAATAATAATAATAATAATAATAATAATAATAATAATAATAATAATATTAATAAAATGATCAAAATGTCAATAAATGTAATAGTAATTATAATTTAAAAAAAATACTAATAATAATAAGAGTCATAAATGTAAATAATACTATTAATAATTCATCCTCAAAACAAGATGAACAGAAAAAAAAAATGGGGAAAAAAAAAAAAAAAAATGATAATGCCAACATGAATGGCAATAATAATAATGATGATGGTAACACTGATTACATTAACAAACATATCATTATTTTTAATAGCAGATTATGAGGATAAAGAAGCTAATCACATTGATAAATGTAAAAGTAAAAAACATGAAAATAGCCATAATAATGGTGATGATGATGATAATATCAATAACAATAACAACAATAATAATAAATAATAATAATAGTAATAATCATAATGATAGTAGTAGTAGTAGTAGTAGTAATAATAATAAAAATTGTGGTAATAACAATAATAGCAAAAACAATGACAATAATAATCATAAAATAAAATAAGATTGTTAATAAAAAAATAATGATAATAATAATAATTACAATAATAAAATCAGAACCACTGGTAAAAATAATAATGATAATATAATCATTAACACTATCAATAACCAGTATTCTAGGAATAACAATAATATGAAGAAAAATAACTATAATTATTATCATAATGATAGTAATAATAACAAAATTAATAACGATGATGATGATGATGATATAAATAATAATAATAATAATAATAATAATAATAATAATAATAATAATGAAGATAATTCAGCAGAAATTGTTGGTAATAGTGACGACAATAACAATAACAGTGACACTAACAATAACAACTGCAAATGCAAACTAACAGAAAAAAAATAGCAACGATGATGATAATACAAATAAACCTTATCAATAATATATTAATAAAGTCAATAATATGATAATCATGATAATAATGTTGATGATGATGATGATAATTATATCAATACTAATAGTAATGATAATGATAATAATAATATTAATAATAATGACAATGATGATAATAATAATAATAATAATAATAATAATAATAATAATAATAATAACAAAAATAATAATAATAACAGTAATACTACTGATGATAATGATGATGATGATAATAATAAAATAGCAACAATATTACTGAAATCACTATAATAATAGTATTAATGAAATTGAAACCATGATAAAACTATAAAAACTAAGAATCATAACAAGAGGAATACTCGAAATAAAAATAATCCAAATAAATCTCACAATAAACCCTTTGATATAAATAAAATGAACACTGGCATTGTGGATAAATATAGTAATAATAATTACAGCAATCACATGTAACTCCCATAACAATACTAATAAATTAATACAGTCATCTGTAAAATATATTAACACTACTTGGCAAAAAGACAACAATGTCAATTCGTGACAAGAAAATGCTGATGATATATTACTGCAATGTGCACTAATGATTATTACAACAGTTGTGATATAATAGTCATTAAGAGAGTTTAAAAAAGATACTGACTTAAAAGGGTGAATGTAATAAGGGGGGACGGTCTTGATTCTTCAATTCACTGATCTTGTTACGGTGAAGAAATGAAGAGAAAGACGGGAAGAAAGGAGACGAAGAAAAGGTCTTTGCCCTTAATACATAGAAATTTAAGTATATCGTTATTATAATAAAATACTTGTGCTTCTTATGAGTTGATGATAGTACATAAAAGTGAGAAGGATTTTGAGTGATAGCAGAAGTACTATCAAAAACAGCAGTAGGAATGATAATTATAATAATTATCATGATAATAATAATAACGGTAATAAAGATGATAAAAATTATAATCATAATGCTAATAATAATAACAATAATAATACACATTTAAATTTGATATGAAAATAATAATGTACAATTGATTATAATAATAATTATAATTAATTCTAATAATAATTACACTAGTGGCTTTATATCATTTCACATAAAAAATATCACACATAATACCCTTACTGTCTTTGCTTCCTTCTCTGATGAAGACACCAGCTTACTAAGTAACGCTAAATATACATATGCAATTCCAATGCTAAAATATTGAACCTACACATCCTAGTATTTGATAAAATTTTTATGCCTACTGACCACCTCTTCCACGATGAGCTTCTCGATTTCGATCTTCTCCGCCTTCTGGTGCTCGGTCAGTCTCAGGAGGCTGCTCTCCTTCTCCGTGACGAAAGTGACCTCCTCCCTCCGTGTCTGCAGGAGGTTGCCAATGACCAGGTCGTGCTTGTACTTCTGCAGGGCCTCAGTGGCCTTCTCAATCAGCTTCTTCTCATCTGTCTCCAACTTGAAGGACACCACAAAGAGCTCGGGTCCCCAGATGGACACTAAGGGGCTCAGCATCTTTGGCACCAGCTGGAGGGTGACGGTCAGTGGGCCGCTTGACGTGTGGATCTTGTGCTCGGAAATCTTGTCTGTTGAGAGAGGGACAAGTTTTTTTTTAATGATAGTAGACAATGATGATGATGTAGCAGTAATAGTAAAATTGATGACAAAAATGATGATGAAAAACAATAGATACTTGATTGGATACCTCAGGCAGACATTTTTCTTATATAGAAAATCATAGCTAGTTTACTTACTGGTTCTGGAGTTAAATGGACTACAACTGCTCTACTTGGATAACTGATAATGTCCTCATTACTAGAAATTACTATGAAACACTGTCAGATACAATGATTCAAAGATACTTTAAAATTATAGAAACCAAGATTGATGATTGGAACTTTTATGCCCATTTTTTGCTGAATATTTCCCTTTCATAATGCTGCCCCTATGTAAAAGACCCATATAAGAGAATTTGAGAATCTATAAGATAATATATAAGAATGAAAAAAAAGAAAAAAAATGGTATGATTCTTTAACAACACATTGCTATTATCTGGACTTGAAAGATAAATCCTTTCTTTATTTCATCTAATACAAAAGCAATTTCCTTCCCTAAAGTACTGATACCAAACAGATTCCTACTATTCCCATGTCGTAAACAATACATATAATAGTATCTATCCACAGTACGTACAAAATTAGTTGAATATGGAATGCAATTTATCTATACAATTATTGTAGATCATCCTTACCAAACAAATAACCTCTTAATTCTAATATTACCTGAAATGCTGTCTAAGCACAAAAAATAACAAATCATTTTTGTTAATTTAGAATGTAATAACAACAAAAATAACAACAATAATATCATCAATATTATCCTTATCAATAGTATTAACCCATTGCAGACGGGGATAAATTTGCTTGCCCAGCCTCCAGGATAAGTTTTATTTTAAAGAGAGACTGCTTGAAGCATTATAATTTGAATATTCCCACTCTCTTTCAGTCATTCATTGAAAAACTAGAGCGTTTTTTGTGTTTTGTTTTTTTGTGTGTTTTATTGAGTTTAGAGACTTATATGTGCCATATGACAGGCACTACCAGTGCTGCAGTAGACTAAAATTGTAGTATATTATCCATATTAGCTCATTATTTTCTTTATACTCAGTGTGATAGAAGTATTGCTGTTTTATGGGAGGACAAAAGGCAAGTATATTTTTTTCTTATTTTTGTGCTGTCATGAACAAATACGAAACATATAACCACCTACAATAAAGATAACAAGAAGAGGTAGGGAAGAGGAATGAAACTTGTGCTTGTGACTGTGAGTGCCACAGTGAAAGGCATCCATATTGGCACAGGAGTATATTTTAGACAATGGGTATGGACTGCACATCCTTCATCGGCGGTAATTTTGAGCAAGAGTTCGTCAACTTAGTGTGTGTCATCGCTCTATAAAGATAGTGCTTGCTAGAGACCGTGGATGGGCGCCATTCAATGCTCTCTCTCCTGCTGGTGCTAGGAAAAAGTGGTGCCATCTAGGTTTTGGACGTTAAGCTAGCACGGTATTACGGTAATTATAGTAATTATGACTGCAGTTGCCATCATCACTCATTCCTTTTTCATAGCAAATAAAATAGCACAGTGATCCAAAATCCCCGAACGTCATGTACGTCAGGACGCCCGTCGTCAGGCCAAAGCTCCTACGTCATGTATGTCATGACACCCGTACGCAATGGGTTAACATTCATAATATCTGCATTAGAAAAAAATCTTATTAGCCTTATGCAGGAGTGAGCCAGATTAACCCATTCATGCCAGGGGCATTCCAGCCTTGCACGTTGTAATGCCGGGGCTCTCGAACGCATAGGCCTAAATCAATTAAATAAGCTACGCCGTATGACGGCACCCAGCGAACGGGCCTTGAATGCGCGGTACCCATGGTGTACCACCCGTCCAGAGAGGGTTAAAACTCTTTGTTTCTGCCCCTATTCAAGTCACTCCAATGTTGTGATGTGCTCTAGCATATACATTATATATCAATAAATAACTACGCTATCAAAAACATAACAAAAATTCTTGATATGACCTTAAAAAAAAACTTTCTTGAAAAGCATTTGGTTAAGTCTGATGAAACGAAGAGTAACATTCTTAATGACAACCAAGTACAAAGCAAGAAGAAATATCTTCATCAGAAAAAGGGGGAGAATACAAAACATACAAGAACAAGATCAAAGATGAATGATGATGTTAAGCGTTGATAAGCTTCATGTATTTTGATAAACACTTAAAACTCTGCCATAGCACATACACATACCTTGAGGGATGTAAAAATCAGACACTGCCGCAGCCAAATACAGTAAGGCTTTTGGCGCCCGTTGCTGCAGACACTGAGTGGCTGCACGCAAGAGCCACAGGTAGTCAGAGAGGGTGGTAAATGTTAGCCACAAGATCCGTCCTTCATTCTTTACCCGTTGGTAGTTGTGCCAGATGGGGCGTACCTGTTTAAATTTTTTTGTATTAATCAAACTATGAAAATTTTCTTCATTGATATAAATTTCTACAGGTTTGGTCTGATACCGGCACCATAACCTAAACAGGGAAAAAAAAAATTTCTTGTATTTCTGACAGTCAATGCTACACAAAGATAAATATTTGTACAGGTTACAAGGTCTGAAGCAGGCACCATTACATATACGAAAAATAAAGATATCCTATATTACTGATAGTCAATAATCTGACACACACACACACACACACCTACACACAAAAAATAAAACTAACTAAAATACTATTAACCCATTGCCGACGGGGGATAGATTTGCTTACCCAGGCTATAGGATAGGTTTTATTTCTGAGCGAGGCAGCTTCAGCAACATACCTTGATTTTTCCCACTGCTTTTTAGTCACTCATTGTAGAGCTAGAGCCATTATTGTGTGTTTCACTGTTTTTAGAAACTTATATCTGTCATATCACAGGCTCTATCAATTCTGCAGTTGACTAAAACTGTAGTTCAGGGTCCATATCAACTCTTTTTTTCTTTATACTCAATATTATAGAAGTATTGCTGTTCTAGGGGAGAACAAAAGGCAACTTTATTTTTTCGTATTTGTGTGCTGTCACGAACGAACACGAAACTAATAACCATCCAAAATGAAGATAACATGAAGAGGTAGGGAAGAGGAAGGATACTTCTGCTTTTGACAGTGAGTGCCACAATAAAAGGCATCCCTACTGGCACAGGGGCACATTGTAGGCATTGAGCATGGTGT
This sequence comes from Penaeus japonicus, assembly GCA_017312705.2. Taxonomy (NCBI): domain Eukaryota; kingdom Metazoa; phylum Arthropoda; class Malacostraca; order Decapoda; family Penaeidae; genus Penaeus; species Penaeus japonicus. Next base: position 44,324 of record BOPN01001902.1, read on the forward strand.
GAGTCACCTTCCTCCTCTTGTTCTGCCGCCACATCTTTCATCTGCAGTACTTTAGAGCAAGAGGTCGGGAACTTCCTATGTGCCAACACTCTATAGAGATAGTGCTTGCTAGAGACCATAGTTGGGTGCCATTTAAGGCTCTCTCTCCTGCTGGTGTTAAAAGAAAGTGGTGCCATCTAGGTTTTGGATGCGAGTTGAAACCCATTTTGCTTAATAATACAGCAGTTATAATAATTATGACTGCAATTGTCAACATCACTCACTATTACTCATAGCACAGTAAAATAACGTAGTGATCCAAAATTCCCGAAAGTCATGACGCCATTCGTCAGGCAAGAACTCCTGCGCCATGTATGACGAAAAAATATGTCACCCATCGTTAACGGGTTAACCAGTTAATGACGGGGCTATTTTGGCTCTAAATGGTTAAAACGCTGGGATATTTCAAACGCATAAGCCTAACGCCTAGGGATTCTCGCCTGTGCTATATGCCCAATCACTTGGCACGCCAGCCAGGAGAAAAGCCACAATGAAATATCTTGTCCCCGTCAGCTGACCCTGCCAAAACCTGATGTGATATCTTGTCACCCGTCGTTAACGGGTTAATATTTGGATGCAGTAAATATAACTTGTTAGTGTTGTTAACCCTTGGCACTGGGGAAAATCTATGGACAGGTGGTCAATAAACATTGGCTTTGTACACTCTCTACAAACCTGTGTGCCACCCTCTCCCCTTCCTAACTCTGTTTGTATTAGCCTCTCCATGCTGGCAGCTGTATGAGAACGCCGAATACATCACCACCTTTAATTTCATGTGGTTTTAGTTAAACCATGCCCACATAAGATATAATCCACTGAGTAACAGTGTTATCATATGATCCTGTTTATGTAATACAATACATATCAGAAATCATGATATGAATGTGCAAAATCGTAGCAATTTAAATTGAAAAGGGACTTTAAACATATAATTAACGTTTATAAAGTTTTAAGGAATGAATAATGCATCAAGACAATATAAATACATAAATGAAAGGAAAATGTTTCATACTCGAAAATGGATGCCCCTATGCCTGGTAGTTTAATGGTAGAGCTCCTACTATAATAAATCTACATTTCTTAACTACTACTAAATTTTATTTCTGATGCTAATGGAATTTCTTCTACAAGGTTTATGAACAAAATACATCCACATCTATGCTATGTAATTGCACTATGATGTGCATAATCAATTCCTTGAAATTCCTATATAACTTATGGAGGAGGAGGAGGAGGAGGAGGAGGAGGAGGAGGAGGAGGAGGAGGAGGAGGAGGAGGAGGAGGAGGAGGAGGAGGAGGAGGAGGAGGAGGAGGAGAAGAGGAGGAGGAGGAGGAGGAGGGGAGGAGGAGGAGGGGAGGGGGAGGAGGAGGGGAGGAGGAGGAGGAGGAGGAGGAGGAGGGGAGGAAGAGGAAGAGGAGGAGGAGGAAGAGGAAGAGGAGGAGGAAGAGGAGGAGGAGGAGGAGGAGGAGGGGAGGGAGGAGGGAGGAGGGGAGGGGAGGGGGAGGAGGAGGAGGAGGGGAGGGGAGGAGGAGGAGGAAGAGGAGAAGGAGGAGGAGGAGGGAGGAGGAGGAGGAGGAGGAGGAGGAGGAGGAGGAGGAGGAGGAAGAAGAAGAAGAAGAAGAAGAGGAGGAGGAGGGAAGGAGGAGGAGGAGGAGAGGAGAGGAGGGAGGAGGAGGAGGAGGAGGGAGGAGGAGGAGGGGGGAGGAGGGGGGAGGAGGGAGGAGGGGGAGGGAGGGAAGGAGGGAGGGGAGGGAGGAGGAAAGGGAGGGGAAGGAGGAGGAGGAGGAGGAGGAGGGGAGGAGGAGGGAGGAGGAGGAGGAGGAGAGGGGAGGAGGAGGAGGAGGAGAGGGAGGAGGAGGAGAGGGAGGGGAGGGAGGAGGAGGGAGGAGGAGGAGGAGGAGGGGAGGGGAGGGGAGGGGAGGGGGGGGAGGAGGAGGAGGAGGAGGAGGAGGAGGAGGAGGAGAAGAGGAGGAGGAGGAGGAGGAAGAGGAGGAGGAGGAGGAGGAGGAGGAGAGGAAGAGGAGGAAGAGAGGAGGAGGAGGAGGAGGAGGAGGAGGAGGAAGAGGAGGAGGAGGAGGAAGAGGAGGAGGAGGAAGAAGAGGAGGAGGAGGAGGAGGAGGAGGAGGAGGAGGAGGAGGAGGAGGAGGAGGAAGAGGAGGAAGAAGAGGAAGAAGAGGAAGAAGAGGAAGAGGAGGAGGAGGAGGAGGAGGAGGAGGAGGAGGAGGAGGAGGAGGAGGAGGAGGAGGAGGAGGAGGAGGAGGAGGAGGAGGAGGAGGAGGAGGAGGAGGAGGAGGAGGAGGAGGAGGAGGAGGAGGAGGAGGAAAAAGAAGAAATGTGGAATACATATTGCTACTGATTATATCTAAAAAAATATATATATATATTCTAACTGGAGATCCTCCAAGACTCCTAATTGGAAACCAATGTTCAACACAAAAATACTTTTTTCAATCATGATTCTGCCAGAAGATCAGAAACAGAGTAAGATTCAAAGAGAGAGGACTATGACTTACACTAGCTGAGTGTGTGGCTGATAACTGCAGACATCCTGGTCCCTCTTGGAGTGCATCTAGGAGGAAGCTCGGGTCGAGATGCCTCAAGAAAGGAGTCACCGACTTCTCACGGTGAATGAAGATGACTGCATACCCTTGTGACAAGAAATATTCTGTGGAGGCCGCCCCACGTGTACCAGCACTAAAATTATCTACAAACCTGTAATTGAAAAATAAAGATGAATTAATATGTAGATAGTAGATCTATCTATCTATGATCCACCCTTCCGTACATAGAAAGAGGAAGATACATAGATACAAATGGATGTTTATAGGATCCCCAACAGTATTGCTGGCCAAACAGCTGATCATCAATTAGTTATTTCATCTCCCCTTAAATGATATTGACCCATTGGTCGCGGTATTAAAAAAATGTTTGTGCAGTAGGATGGCTGGTTTACATGTCTGGCACAGTGCCATCCCCGTCTATGACCGACTCTGCCTTTGCAGCAAATCATGCCATCTGCTGCTAATGGGTTAAGAAGCTTTGTAAAACACACTCAGTTGTAGTAAAATTATGGTAAATCTTACAGAAAAAAACTTACAGTTTTCAATAAATCAAATAACTGTACTTTCATATGTATATCAGATGTATAATACTTCCTATACTTAAAATCTTTGTGGGCCTAAAATCAATACAGAATTATATTGCTTATGTGGTAAGAAAGATTACAAAAGATTTTCTGTAGTTCAGGTAGATTGACAAGCCCAAAAGTCTGGCCATCCCTGCCTTAAATGGTCTTTGACATTGAGTTTTTTATGGCAATGTAGTATTAGGATGGCACAATAGTTATAAAAAGTAAGGTAGTTAAAATTTCCACTTTTGCATGGACGTAATAAAATTCTAAAGGGGCAGAGACATACCCTGAGCAAATGTGTTAAGTCTAAAATCAAATACAGACTTTAATCTTTATAAAGAACAATTTAAGAGTTTTGTAAATTTCGTCTACAAGAGCTACCCAATTCTTGTACTTTCTTGCATGCAATAATATGCAATAATATACAAAAATATTCTGTACACATAAATACAAAATAAGACAAGACAATAGATAAAAAGACCATCCAAAACTACTTACCTAACAGTGTTCCTTTCGAGGGGAACAGTTGTGCCTCCTGAGGTAACGAGCGCTATAGGGGTCTTGCCGACATGCTGCTGGCAAAACCCTTCCAATTGAGCACAAGCCAAGTCATGGCCGCGAGGAGCTGGCGTTTCGGCAAAATATTTCTCCCACTCTTCCATGACTGCTCCTTGTAGCTAGAAAAATTAGTAGGGGATTAGGACAGAAAATGTTCATCAATATTGGAGGTACAGAAGCATTTGCGCATTTCAGTAACAGGTAGACAATAGATATATAAAATTTGCAGATATTGTAGACTAATTTTGTTTCTGGGTCTTGTATATAACTTGAAAATAGATTTTCTTTATAAAACAATATATCAAAATATCTATGATTTCTGCAATGAAAAAGAAACTATATGAAACTAATCTTGCAATATATAGGCTAACACAGAATTCCCTTTTACTGATTTGTCAACAGGCCCCTTCATATATCATTCCCATATTAGAATATTCCAACAAAGAATACCCAAATGATAATCATGAACAAGCTAAATAGAAAAGAAGAAAATGTATTCCCCTGTAACCTGATAACCCATTATTAGTAAATTCATCATCCATGAAATATGAAAGGATGATATATAATTAATAGATCTTAATTTTTGTATTACACATCAACTGAAAATTCATTCATACCTTAATTTCTTTTATCAAAACTCTTGATAATGATAAAGACTTAAAGCCTGGTAAGACTAAGTTACATTGAGATAAGACAGATAAGGGTTGAATTAGCATAGAATAGGATGCACTGATAGACAGTATGTTGAACATACAATATGCTAGACTAGGTTGGGGTAGAGAAATTCAAGTGATTTGTCATTCTAAAAAATAAAAAAAAGTTAAGAATACTTTGAGTCAATCACTGGCCTTGCACCAATCAACATAGTCTACAGGCTGGCAGTGTTATGGCAACTACTAACAAACTTCTATCACTTTTATTCTGGCAAGATAGAGCTTGTGATTGATCATAATAGGAGTCAAGAGTCAGTCTATATCTAATATAAATATTCAATTTTCAAAAACAATAACTATTCATACCACTGACTATATAATCATTTTTTTTTTCTTTTTTTTTGTATTTGCTGAAACAACCTAGAAACGATACACTCAAATATGATTTATCAGATGACTAAAAAATCGAGACACTTTACACTAAAAGCAATAACTCAAGTTTCCTGTTTGCCTTAAAATTCTTGCCTATAGCCTATGGACGTTGAAGACGACTAATCAATATCACGTCATATTTGGTGAATGATGTGTCTACGTTGAAAAAGTTGAATCAATACAAAAAATACTTTATCATAGCATCACCTATGATAGTTTACGATGAATACTTCATGTCATAAGCGTTTAAAAAAAAATCGCCAACAAATTTATCAATAACAAATACAAAAACCGAACCTTTACCATGAACAGACAAATTTCTCAAGACAGTCGAAGACAGAGAAGAAGTAATTTCACGAGATGTAACAAGGGTCCTTTCACTACAGATGCACACGCAATACAGTCGCTCCACCAAACACACAAATAAAAGTTAAAACCACACTGACGGCAAACATGGGAAGCAGTTATCATTCTCTTTGGCATTCAGCTCATGACCACATCCTATTCACAAATACACAGTGGGAGGGAAAAATAAATACATAAAAATGGTTCTGGTGTTTTCATTTTCATTTTTTTTTTTTTTTTTTTTTAGAGCCTTAAATGAATTTTTAGATACACTAGAGGAATGGAATAATTAGATAAATAAATAGATATCAAGTAACATTTCAGTCTCATGTGCTGTTCTCTTTATATTGAAGTTTATCATAACTCGGACAATTATCTTTCTAAAGGATTTGTTTATTGCAAAACAAACGCCGCTTCCTGCCATAAATAAGGCGAGAAATTCCTCTCATTTGGCAACATTACCACTTAAATGATCCTTTTCAATGCCTCCAATTGGTCGATAAACCACTACAATTAAGA
>BOPN01001902.1:67500-70000 GCA_017312705.2 Penaeus japonicus
ATTATGATATCTGTAATAAAGTTTTATTGTGCACAATAATTGTAGTTTAATATTATTGTCAGGCCAGTGAAGTATTTCCCTTTTACTAAGTTGATATTAGTGCAAAATAAAGCACATTGCAAGATAGTGTGCAACTTATCTTATTGTTTGGGACTACAGAACTTGTTTCTAAATAACCATTCACTAACAATGGATATATATTTTGAGAATAAAGATAAAAATTGCAGTTAGTACAGTAGTATTTTATTTCATGTTCTTTTATTTACACGTGTATATACATCATACAATACCAAAAAAAGATAAAAACATTATATTGCTCAACACAAGACAAAAAAAAAGGATTTTTAAAAGCAAAGTATGTACATGACATGCAATACTGTCTAGCATAAAAAATCACTGTAAATAACACAATCATTTAAATATCTTCCATTGTGGAAAATTCTTATTTAAAAACTGGGTAACTGTATTAAAATAAATAAAAATAACTTAACCCCACAACCAAGAAAGGTAACTTGTGCTCTTCCCCTGATTTCGATCTTTAACATCGAGCAGGATGTCCCCTTGAGGATCCGAAGAAGTACCCGCTTTGGGGAGATTTTCCAGCGACAGCAAGAAGTTCCTCAGCTCTTCCTCAGAATTCAAATGCAAGGGAGGAAGGGTCTTAGGAATTAAAATGGGGGGGTGAGGTGTACTTGCATCCATACCAGGTGAAGGATTTATTGTTTCTGTCACAGCACTGGTATCACTGTATAGAACTGATGATGTTTCTGTTGCCATTGTTGTTCCTTCAGTACTGCAAGGAAAGGTATGACATGTGATAGTTTTGTGTGTCTTATCATCCTTTTGCGATTCTTGTAGGATGGAAGAGGATTCTTGTTTATCAGAACTAACAGTTTTTTCATGCACTCTTGGCACTGTCAGACTTTCTAGAGTTTCTCTCTCAGTTGAATAGCTAAAAGCCTTATTGTTCTGTTGAACTACAAATCTCTGTTGATCCTCTTCATTTTTCATCATATTACCACTCGGTGGAACAGAACCATCCACATCATCAATGTGAAGTTCTGGTGTGAAAGGCAAAACAATAGGTGATGCTGATGTAGAATCAGGAGGTACCATTGATGTTGTATGATACCCTACTTCAGGTGCCTGTAATGTATCAGGAAATGAGGGTGTTGTGAAAGCAAATGGATCATTCAGTGCTGTGTCATCAATCTGCCCATGAGTGCTGTCTCCTATTCCTCCCACTCTACTATCAGAGTCTTGGTCATGTCTAAACCCTAAAGACTGAGTGCTTATTAATTCATGATTAATTGTTGCCTCTTTAACTAGGGAAGATTCTTCATGGACATGAGAGTTTCCAAAGATGTCCTCATTTGCAAGGGGATCTCCAACAGCCATTTCTTTAATCTGATGTTTTTTTGCATTATGAGAATCTTCTGAAAGGTCGTCAAGATCATGAAATTCATGGATAGTTTCATTTGAATTACTGAAAGTTTTTGAGACACTTGTTCCATTGTCATGGTGCTCCAATAGATCATCTCTAGTACCAGAGTAATTTTCAGAAGCCGTATTTATGCTCTGAGAAACACCTAATATATCATTTACATTTTGAGAATATTGTAAAATTATACTTGCCTCATGAGATCCATCTACAGTCTGCTTTGTTTTATCCATGTGTTCATCATGAGCTTTACCTCTAGTAGACTGTTCTTGAAGCTTATCGACTTCCTGAGAATGCTCTGGAGCCATTTTTGAGTCAATGAAAACTCCTGAAATCTCACCCTCAATGGCAGAACTCTCTTGACCTTTGCTGCCTTCATGAGACTCCTCTAGAGTCTTTGCTGTAGTCTGAGAAACTCTAGTGTACGTGGCTGTATCCTCAGACTTTTCTGCAACCTTGTGTGCATCCACAGTGTCTTCCAGATATAGAACCCTGATGTTATTAGTTGTCATTTCATTACCTTCTTCTATATCAATATTAGGTTCTGTATTCATGCCACTATGGGTCTCTCCATCCATGTCTTTTCCTTGGTTGTAGTCTCTTTCCTGAACTCTTTCTTCCTCTATTTCCTCTTTGTTAAATGACCTTTCGGGAATCCTGTTTTGACTTCCTTTTTTATCTATATCAGCGTGAAGAGGATTTTCCAACATGCCAAGGATGAGAGAATCTTGTAGTTTGTTTGTCTCTGAAGAATCTTCCTGAGTCACACTGCTTTTTTGAAGGTCACTGTAAGGTTTGTCAGATTGGTTATGATTGCTTTCGGTTTCCTCTGTCAGGTTCTTATGATCTATAACCTTCGAGTTGGTTTGGTTGATCATAACAGTCTTACCTTCAATATTTTTATTTTCTGTTTTCATATTTTCCTCACCCATATTTTCTTTTACACTAACAGGTTGTGCTGTTGTAATGCTTTTGTCACTTGAATCTGTTTCACTATCTAATTCAGACATGTGCCCTAAGTTGTGTATCCCAGTTTTGGAATTCCCATCCTCTTTGGTC
>BOPN01001902.1:97500-100000 GCA_017312705.2 Penaeus japonicus
GATAACTTTCTTCTCCAGAACTTCATCAAATTTTCACATGCATTTGAAGAAGAAGAAAAAGAACGAGAAGAAAATACACAGTCATTACAACCAGGGCTCTCCGCCATGTAGAATAAAGGACTCACATTTCCCATCCATTTCCTGGGTATATTCATGAACAACTGTATTCTATCTGACGTAAAACTCCTATTTTGATGTAAAACTCTGCAAATTGGCTTCGGGTAACTTGGGTCTCAGCAGTAAGGCATCAACTATTTCATATATAACCGCGTTGAGTTTTATTTGCTGTACAATTATACATTACTCTTCCTGGATTCGTAGTCTGTTATTTGCAGTTTGCAACGTCAACCGGCATGTTTTAAGAAGGAATTCGATTGTAACTTGATTTTTTTTTCGGGTTTTGCTATGTAATATCTCAAGTTTGGACCAAGACTGTTATCGAGCCATAAAAATACACACTTTAAGAGGTTAAAATGTTTTCGTTGGGTTACACTACATTGTTGCGTGCCCTTTAGGTTTGCTGAATATGCAATGGATTTATGAAAAGACTCTTTGGCATTGCAAGTAGTTGCATCGATGCAAACAAAAGACAACTGACACGTGCGCATACCTCTGCGTCGTTTCGTCTGCCAAGGAAACATTCCAAAAAAATATGCCAAGAAAAGATGAAGAGAACTAAGAATAAGGAAACGACCTGTCTTATTACTTTTTTATTTTTATTTCTTTCTTGTATATGTCTTCACCGAAAAGGAATGTGTTCCCGTTTTGGATATTTAATATTGTATGCACTTACACACTTTAGTATGCTTGCACGAAAATGCACAAACACAATTCCACAAAGACACACGGGCGTGCCCTCTCTCTCTCTGTCCTTTCCTCCCTTCTCCATTCCTCTCTCTTTATCTATCTATCTATCTATTTATCTTCTTCTTCTCTCTATCCCCTCTCTTCCTCCCTCCCCCCCTATCTCTCTCTCTCTCTCTCCCTCCCTCCATTCCTCTACGCCCCCTCTCTCTCTCCCTCCACCCCCCCCCCTCTCTCTCTCTCCCTCCACCCCCCCCTCTCTCTCTCCCTCCATCCCTTCATTCCTCTACCCTCCCCCCTCTCTCTCCTTCCCTTCCTCCGCCCCCTCTCTCTCTCTCCCTCCTCTCTCTCTCTCACACACACATACATGTTCAGCCACAAGCAAAAATTCGCCGACATTCCCTTCCCGGCNTTTGTATAAATTTTAATTTTTCTTTTTTTTTTTTTTTTTTTTTTTTTTTTTTTTTTTAAGAAAAGGTGTTTTTTTGTGTGTGTTGTTAGGATCGATGTTGAATTTGGTATATATTGGAACCTTGATTTAGGTTTTACTGTGGATTACTGTGATTATTTGATATTGTGTTATGTTTGCGTGGTTATTCTAAAAGGCTTTGGTTTTGTTATCATTTAGTCTGATTTGAAATAGATTTAAAAAATATATAGATTTTATTATATATTACTTTGATTACTTTAGATTTAGATAAGGTTATTTTATGTATCTAATTATTCAGTTACTGATATTATTCAATACGTAGAGGTTGGTTTACGTGTTTTCAAAATGTCACGACTGGCTGGATTTTTTTTTTTTTTTTTTTTTTTTTTTTTTTTTTTTTTTTTTTTTTTTTTTTTTTTTTTTTTTTTTTTGAGTCGTCTAACTTGTCATTTATTTTTTGTTTTATACATATGAATGTGTTTTGTTTTTCGTCTGTTTTAGAAATACTTTTGATATTTACACCAATCTACATTTGCATTGTCTTCATATTTATTTTTGTAGAAATTTGGGAAAAAAATATTAAAAGTGTTATTACATGATTATTCACATTCCATGGGGAGAGACTGGGACTCGTTATCTTTTCCTTCATGTGAAAGTTTTTATCTTTCCTCTTGCTGATAAAGCAGAAGGGAGGAGGGGGAGGTCGAGGAAGAAGAGGTAGAAGAAGAAAAAAGAAAGAAGAGATAAAAAGAGGACGAAGAGAAAGGCATAGGAAGAAGGAGGAAGAACAGAAGAAGAAGGAAGAGAAGGTGGTGTAGCGATAGACCCAAGGGAGGGGGAGGGGGATGGGGAGGGGGAAGGGAAGGTGAGAGGGGAGAGGGATGGGGAGGAGGAATGAGGATGAGAAGGAGGAAAGGGAGGGGATAGGGAGGGGGGGGGAATGAGGGTGGGAGGGGGATGGGGATGAGAAGGGGGAATGGATGGGGGAAGGAAAGGGCGGGGGTTTAGAGTAAGGGGAAAGGGGAGATGGAGATAGGGATTGGAAGGGGGAATGGGTGCGGGTAGGAAAAGGAGGGGTGTGTATAGAGGAAGGGGAAAGGGGAGAGTCTGGAGGAAATGACGAGGAATGGGGGGTGAGGAGGGAGAGGGGGAGAGGGAGAGGGAGGGGGAAAGAGGCAAGGAGACGTAAAGGAAAATGACTAGTTTTGATATAAGTGTCTGTGGCTCATATGATTACAAAAGTCAAAAGTGAGAGGGTGAAATCTG
>BOPN01001902.1:115000-117500 GCA_017312705.2 Penaeus japonicus
TATATGTTCATATATATATATATATATATATATATATATATATATATATATATATATATATATATATATATGTGTGTGTGTGTGTGTATGTGTGTGTGTGTGTGTGTGTGTGTGTGTGTGTGTGTGTGTGTGTGTGTGTGTGTGTGTGTGTGTGTGGGTGTGTGCGTGTACGTGTCTTATTATCAACATGTAACCGAAGCCGCCTCGTATCTTGAGCTAAAACCGAACTCAGGCCAACCAAGTGACCTTCTTCCCCGCAACTCCAGGCCAACCAGAACATGAGTTAATCATTAAACCATTTTATAGGTTTATTAAAAAAGGATTCGAGTTCTGTCACGCGAATTCGTCCCAGCATTCCTTCCAATACACCCGTTTATCTGCTCTAAATTTTATTTAAGAGATTAACTGTTTGGATATATATATATATATATATATATATATATATATATATATATATATATATATATATATATATATATATATATATATATAAATATATATATATATATATATATATATATATTTCTTGATTTAGAGACGATATGTTGCTTCGCGCTCTCTCTCTTTTATTTTATTTGCTATCATAACTTTCGATCTTATTGTCCTTCTTCATTGCCTCTTCGTCTTCCATTTTCTTCTCATTCTTTTCTTTTTTCGTATTTCTTAAGATTTCTTTCTAATATATATAATATTCTTCTTATTTCCTCAGACGCTATTTTCCTCTCACTTTCTTTTTATTATCATTCGCAGGTTCTGAGGAGAGCGAAATATTCTGCCTCTGAGCGGTTAAACGAAGCATGAAGAAAGGACGCATCGAGAAGAAGGCGCCATCTTTTACAGTCATGCTCCCTTTCGAGTTCGATTTAATCTTTTTCTGTATTTCTACCTTTCTATTTTCACCTATTTGAGTTTTGTTCTTTTTTTTTTTTTTTAATAGTGAATTTTGGGTTCCTTCAGTGCCTCGAAAATCTGTCATCTGCTTTTGCATTCTTGTTCCCTTTCGAATTGTATTTTTTTGCTAGCTTTTGTCCTTATTTCTTCTTTCCATTTTTACCCACTTTTCTTATCTATCTAACTTATAATTTTCACTCATTTCCTTTGATTTTCTGTATAATATTACGATCGTTTGGATTTTTGCTCCCTTTTGAGTAGCATATTTACGTTTTCTATTATTATCTCTATATCTCTTTCCTCTATGACTATCTTTTGACCTTTCTCTATTTTTGTACATCATCTTTCCTTATTATCATATTTTTTCGAAATCAATTAGAATCATCCATAACAATTCGGACATAATTTTGAATTACGGAAAGTACCCCTAAATAACATAGCTAGGACAATGTTATTTCTAAACACCTATACAATACCAACTATAAAACTAAAACCAGCTGTGGCGGGGGTCCCTCGACTATAGCGAAACGGACTATGCCACCATAAGCAGAACAGGACAACGTTATTTCTCTAAAAATACATAATTCCAAAACCTTATCGGAGTGATTAAAGCAACTGTACCTGTGCTAGATTCTAGAGCCATAAACCTCTCTTAGGGAAGCGCGTCTTTGAGATATAGGGGGCAGGTGAGAGACCAAGAATACACGTGCGTTTATCATATCATTAGTGTTAAGGGATAGAAACTCGGTGATATAGTTTTTTTTTATTTTATTTGTTATTTATTTTTGTGTTGTAGATATCTAGCATTCGATTTTGTGTTGGTTTGGTATGGATATTATGCTGTAATATAGTGTTTCTAAACATTGCTGTATTCTCCTAGGTTTCGTTCGAGTGGGTCTGTTGATGTTTTCCTTGCAATGTGGAAATGAGTATACATATATACATACATAAACACACACACACACTTACATATAAACACACACACACACACATATATATATACGTATATATATGTGGATATATAGAAAGAGAAAGAGAGAAATAGAGACATACACGGATGTATAGATACATATAAAAGCACATATCTATTCTCAGACATCTATATTTACCAAATGGAGTGTCGTACATAAATATCCCCTTTTTATGCACATTCCTTAATAAGAGTTGCATCCTCGTCCTTTATGGTAGTCTTGCAGTGCCCGAGTTGCATGCAAGACACATATGACAGAGGAATGCAATGCAAAACTGAATAATCTTTTTTCGACAAGGGTTCGTATTCAAGGAACGTTATCCTTATTTCTAAAGTCACACACACATATATACATACGTACATATATGTACATATTCCCCCCGCCCCCCTCTCAGGAATGTACGTACAAAAAAGAAAAGTGTGAGCGTCCTGCAAAAAAGCAATTAGGAATGTGCTTACGTGTCTTTGTTTGTTTGTTTGTTTGTGTATGTGTGTGTGTGTGTGTGTGTGTGTGTGTGTGTGTGTGTGTGTGTGTGTGTGTGTGTGTGTGTGTGTGTGTGTGTGTGTGTGTGTGTGTGTGTGTATGTGCGACATCGCCGCCTTGCCATGCATCGCGCCCCTTCGAACGGCCTCCTAACC
>BOPN01001902.1:131966-134466 GCA_017312705.2 Penaeus japonicus
TTAAGTAATTAACTAACAAAAGTTGATATCAAGAATATGGATACTTTTACACACACACACACACACACACACACACACACACGCACACACACACACACACACGCACACACGCACACACACATACAAACATATATATATATATATATATATATATATATATATATATATATATATATATATATTAGTTAATCTTAAAGTGGAATTGATTTCTCTATGAGAATATATCGAGACTGCGTTAAACGAGAACCATGAACCGCGGATGAAAAACTAGGAATGAAAAACTACGAATGAAAAACTAGGAATGAAAAACTACGAAGAAAAAACTACGGATGAAAAACTACGAAGGAAAAACTTACGAAGGAAAAACTACAAAGGAAAAACTACAGAGGTTTGACTGTCATGTGTTACTTCGCGTATCGGTCATATCCCTAATCCTTTGCCCTTGTCACGGTCATCATACGAAACACAATGACGAAGCCGTAATCATAATGTCTGAACATTCGCTCGCCTTCGTCTCAACCGCCCCCGAGACGACGGGCGTGGCAACCGTTCCAATAATTCTTCGTAAAAGGCGTGTTGATAATGCAAGAACAATGTGACTCGGGATTTGACAGTGTGATGATGACGGCGAAGACTATGAAGCGAATATGATTAGGATGATGGTATTAGCGTGTCACGCATGTCAGGAAAGCAACAAGGATGATGATAATGGTATATAAAATGATGCTGGTGGTGGTGGTGATGATCTGTATGATGACGATGACGATGACGATGATGATGATGATAATGTTGATGATAATGATGATAATAATGTTGATGATAATGAGCATAATAATGATGATGATGATGATGAGGAGGAGGATAATGAAGATAATAATGTTGATGATAATGATCATATTAATGATTATGATGACAGGGGGATGATAAAAAGGATAATGAGAAGGATGATGATATGGATTCTGATAAGGATGGCGATGGTGCTTCTGATTATGGTGATGGCGATGATAATGGGGATGTTAATGATAATGATGATGACGATAGTGATAATAATGATGATAGAGATGAAGATAATGATGAGGATAATGAGGCTAATGATGCTGATAATGATGATGATGATGCTGATAATAATGATGATGATAATGATGATGACAGCGATGATGATAATGATGATGACAATGACGATGAAAATGATGAGGACAACGATGAAGATGATAATGATGGTGACAATGATAATGCTAATGACGACAATGACGATGATAAGAATATGCTGATAAACCAAAGTAAAATATTTTCCTATTAAAATATAAATGTCACGAATCGAGAGCAAAAGTTAATGTTTCGAAAAGTTTAGCCAGATCAGATGTCTCAACCAGAATAAAGTTGCACGGAAGAAGAAAAAAGATCTTGCTTTGGCATGACAAACTTTGCAATCTGGTCCTATAAAAAAAAAAGGAAAAATCTCGGCAAAGTTAGAAGTTGCAAGAAGGAAACTGGGTTCGTTACGTAATAAGGAAAGATTTCTGCGTTTGATTATATGCAACAAAATTCACCGAAGTCGACAGAGGATGCACTAAAACGAACGGTAAGCATTGATAGATATAAAGAAAAGAAAAGAAAAGAAAAGAAAGAAAGAAAAAAGAAAGAAAGAAAGAAAGAAAGAAGAAAGAAAGAAGAAAAAGAAAAAGAAAAAAAAAAAAAAAAAAAAAATGTATATATATATATATATATATATATATATATATATATATATATATATTTATATATATATATATATATATATATATATATATATATATATATATATATATATATATATATATATATATATATATATATATATAAGAAATTCAATATACTTCATGCGGTAGACTTCGCTCTCTCTATTTAAATGCTTGACTCTATGACTAATCGATTCCTCTTGCCACTCCCTGAAAATGATTATAAATGGCAAATCGTACAGTTTTTTCTCTGAGTGACTGGTTTTCGAATGTCAAAATCATCCCATTGTCAATGCTCTTTGTCACTCCTCGTATTTCATCAGTCATGTAAAATATTCTTTTATGTGACTTTGCTTTATCTTTGCTTTTCCTTTGCTTTTCCTTTGCTTTTTCTTTGCTTTTACTTTGCTTTGACTTTGCCTTTACTTTGCTTTTACTTTGTTTTTACTTTGCTTTTCCTTTGCTTTGACTTTGTTTTTACTTTGCTTTTACTTTGCTTTCACTTTGTTTTTCCTTTGCTTTTTCTTTGCTTTCACTTTGTTTTTACTTTGCTTTGACTTTGCTTTGACTTTGCTTTTACTTTGCCTTGACTTTGCTTTTACTTTGCTATACTTGAACGGCAAGCAGCAAAAGAATGCAAATTCGGAAGAGAAGCTGAAGTTGCACGTTTAGTTCTCTCTGAAGGAGAAACTTCCCGGCATCGATTCGGACATTCTGCTACGCTTTTAATTTTCTTGAGCAAAAAGACAAAGGGGAGAAGAAGGAGGAGGAGGAGGAGGAAG
>BOPN01001902.1:141966-144466 GCA_017312705.2 Penaeus japonicus
ACGTCAGTCCATGAAATTCTCTTTCTAAACTTAAACACAGTTCATGGTCAGAGTCTCATGAACTAATACATCTTAATGGACAGACAGACACTTATATATTAGACTTACAGCGTTGGTAAAGAGAGAGAGAAAAAAATCTTGCTGAATATGAATAAAGGAAATTATTTACTCGTTTGAACAGTATGAAAAGAAAGAATGAAAAAAAGGTCGATAACATTCTAGGAAATGAAAACACTACAGTTAATCACGGCAGACATAATCAAATATCGTTTTTAAATTAATAAAGCAAATGAAACTGATTATTTATAACATAAATATCTGCTTTATCATTCGCATGTGAAATGAACGAGAAAAATAGAAATAACATAATTAAATATAATCAGCCGTCATTAGAATACTTACCAACAAAAGAGATAGAAAGAAAAGAAAACATAAGTCATCCAGCTTAGTTGATAGAACTCAAGATAAAAAACAAACTCTAGAAATCATACCACAGGTTTAATTTTTTTTTTATTCAGTTTAAGAAGATATGAATTTAAAAAAAATAATAAAAGAAGAATAAGGGGGAGATGATGATGATGAAGATGAAGATGAATGGAAAGAAGCAGAAGAAGAATCGAAGAATAAGAATGATGATAAGATTAAGAAATAAAAGAAAGAGAAGGAGGAGGAGGGGGAGGAGGAGAAGAAAAAAAAGAAGAAGAAGAAGACGATGAAGAGGAAGAAAGTAGAAAAAGAAGTAAAATAGAGAGAGAAGATGAAGAAAAAGCAGACGAAGAAGAGGAGGCAGAAAAAAATGAACAAGAAGAATAAGAATAAGAGAAAAATAGTAAAAAGAAAAAGAGAAAAGACGAAGAAAATAAAGAAGAAAAAATATACAGACAAACCATACCTCAGGTTCTTGAATATGATACTTGTAATTAGAGTACAAAGGAGGGTCGCTCTGCCTCTGCCATTGCACCGTGGGTTTCGGAACCGCCCACGCCCGACACTCGATCCGAGCCTTCTGCCCTGCTCGCGCCCATACGCCCACGCCTACGCCCGCGCTGCGATTCTTCCAGGCAGGCCACCACGGTGCCTCTGGAAGGTCAGGTCAGCGTCGGAGGCTTCGTAGGTGAGTTTGATGTACTTTGTGGGTGTGTTTTGTATATTGGATTGTCGGGTTGGAATGCGCCCACGTAAACTTACCTTCTCGCTCTCTCTCTGTCTGTCTCTCTCTCTCTCTCTCTCTCTCTCTCTCTCTCTCTCTCTCTCTCTCTCTCTCTCTCTCTCTCTCTCTCTCTCTCTCTCTCTCTCGCTCTCTCTCTCTCTCTTTCTCTCTCTCTCTCTCTTTCTCGTTCTCTCTTTCTCACTTTCTCACTTTCTTTCCTCTCTCTCGCTCTCTCTCTCTCTCTCTCTCTCTCTCTCTTTTCTCTCTCTCTCTCTCTTTTTTTCTCTCACCTACCTATTCAGCCACCCACCTACATACCTATTCGCCCACCCAGCCACCCACCTAACGAAGCAGCCACCCATTTCCCAGCCATCTACCCACCTACCTACACCCCCCATCCCCCTACACAACCCCACCCCCCTCACCAATCCACACCCACCTACCTATCAACCCACCCCTAACCCTAACAAACCCACCCACCCACCCACCCAACCCACCCACGAACACCCAACCTATACTCACGAGAGACGACCAATGCCGTGGCAATGGGCGTGGCTTTCCCGACGCTACTGGAGGCGTGACAGCAGTAGACGCCCGTGTCAGACCGAGCCGCCCGTGGCACCACAAGCCTCGCCTCGCCCGCCCCCCACCAGAGGACGCTGTTGGGAAGAGGGTGGTGAGGGTGGGGGTGGTAGTGGTGAGGGTGATGATGGTGATGGAGATGATGGTGGTGATGGTAAAGTAATAATGATGGTGATGATAGTGGTGATTGGTGAGGGTGATGGTAGTGATTAGTGGTGAGGGTGGTGGTGGTGGTGAGGGTGGTGGTGATGGTGATGATGGTAAAGTAATAATGATGGTGATGACAGTGGTGATTAGTGAGGGTGAGGGTGGTGATGGTAGTGATTGGTGGTGAGGGTGGTGATGATGTGATGATGTGATAATAGTGATGGAGATGATGGTGGTGATGGTAAAGTAATAATGATAGTGGTGATTAGTGGTGAGGGTAGTGATGGTAGTGATTAGTGGTGAGGGTAGTGATGGTAGTGATTAGTGGTGGGGGGGTGGTGATGGTGATGATGTGATAATAGTGGTGGAGATGATGATGATGGTGGTGATGGTAGAGTAATAATGATGGTGATAGAGTGTGGACGGTGGTGATGATGATAATGATAATGATGACGATGACCACGACCATGACCATGACGATGCTGATATTGATGTTGATGTTGATGTTGATGCTACGGCTTGTGCAATGATGTCTGTCTGTGTTTATGTTGCACACTGAATTAGTATTGCTGTGTGATGATGTCGAGTCGCGTGGGAAAAAATGTTGTTTATATCTATCCC
>BOPN01001902.1:179466-184466 GCA_017312705.2 Penaeus japonicus
AATATTCATTTGTTCATTGATCTAAATAAACTGATATAAGTGGAATATGATTCGTACTTATCGTTCGTACTTTGAGCTAAATAGATAAACGGAGTGTAAGAAAAGTAGAAAGAGAGATAGATAGATAGAGAGAGAGAGAGAGAGAGAGAGAGAGAGAGAGAGAGAAAGAGAGAGAGAGAGAAAGAGAGAGAGAGAGAGAGAGATAGAAAGAGAAAGAGAGAGAGGGAGAGAAAAAAAGAGAAAGAAAGAAAAGAGAAAGAAAACAAAACCTAACGTACCAATAAAAAAAAAAAAAAAAAAAAAAACGATAACAACGACAACAAAAATACCAATTCAAAAGCGCTCCTCTTACACTGCACGTTGAAAGTGACAGCCGAAGCCAAAGGGCGCGAGAAGAGAGAAGTGTTAACACGACACTCGTACTTCGCCCCGTCGTCCTGTCGGGACACCGTTACCACTTCCGCGATACTCTGACCGGCGCTGGGCAGGGACGCGTTCGACAACAGGTTCGTCTGCATCTTCAGTCAAGCGGGGACTAAGCTGACGGCCGTTCCTGTGCCATGATAAGCTCGGACGGGGGTTGGCGGCTCCTATGTATATATTTTCTTATACATATGTATCTCATTCCTAATAGATGTAGCTTTAAATTATTGAGCACATCAGCGTCCATACACTGAAATAATTCATATAAAATGGCTAATAGAAAATAAACAATACTGAAACAAAATCGAGTATTTTTACTAACCTCATGTTCTCTTCGGAGAGCTAAACTCACTGTGTGTCTCTTAACCTTTGATAACCAACTGAAAAGTCAGGTCACGAGAGGTCACTTATATACATCCCCCCCAGTCTTCTCTAGGATGTAGGTCACCTCATATTAATAAAGGAAAACCCCTTCAGGCTGTTGTTGTTTGTTTCAAAACATTCCTCAGTTTGAAATGACATCAGATTAAAATAACATATATCACCCACATGACAAATTGATTGTATATATATATTTTTTTTTTGTGCGTGTGTATGACGGAATAATGTAGATAATAAAGGTTATTTCAACTTAGATTTGCTCACATTTATTTTATTTTATTCGTTAGTTGTCATAAAACGACAACTAGAAGACTTCAAATAAAACCAAAATCCATCCATCAACACCAAAATCATATCAAACTCCATACAACGACGAATCGCGGACACATAACACACATGCAGTCCATGCACGTCTCACCCGAGCGGTGTTCAGGAAGACAGAGTGCCCGGTATTTCACAAAGGTATTCAGCGTTATTTCGGACAGCTGTATAAATCACACATTAACGTGCACGATTTATGACACCCGGAGGGATAGATCATTCATTTGCTGTTAATAAAGGCTCTGAATAGGACTAACGCATGTTGCATAACAAGAAAGTATTTGCTTGTGGTAATTCCTTCCATTTTCTGGAGATTATGAGCGAATGCGGGCTTAGAACATATATGAATATATATGCATACATACATACATACATACATACATATGTATATATAAATATATATAAATATATATATATATGTATGTATGTATGTATACATACATACAGATACATATGCATATGCACATATATATACACATGTACATATACACACAGAGAAAACAGAAACAGAAAGCGGACGTGAAAAAGAAAAAAAATCTAACCAAATAGAGAACCTAAAAATATATATTAATCTAAAAAATAAAGAAATCCAAAACAGCACCACCGTATATATATATACATATACATATATATATATATATATATATATATATATATATATATATATATATACATGTATATATACATACATATATATATATATATATATATATATATATATATATATATATATATATATATATATATATATATATATATATATATATATATATATATAATATATATATATACATATATATATACATATATATATATATATATATATATATATATATATATATATATATATATATATATATTATATATATATCACACTGAATTTGAAAATAGATACGATTTACTCTGTATCCTAAGGTATTATGTAGCCGTAATAATTCACACTTTTTAAGCTCATAAACACATAATGATACCCTCAGTTTGGAAGCAATTCAATAATTATTGTATCAACATTTCAGTCTTTATATTATATTATTTATTTCTAATCATACCATTTTTTTTATATCAAATCTACTAATAGGATTATTAATAGGATTATATCAATATCCCATGCATTGAAAAAATACTACAGGTCAAGTACATATCGTTTTCCTTATAATCCTTTCGTAACAATGTAATTTTCTTTCTATAAAAAAAAAAAAAAAAAATCTGTTAACATAATACTAAAAGAAAAGAAAACAGAAAAACCTTGAGTATCTATTTTGTTATCATTAGACACATGTTCCTTTGTTAGCTTTGTTAGCTGTGGTGTATTCTTCCACGTGTCGTTAGTTTACATCATAATACTAAAAAAAAAGAAAAAGAATAAAAAATCTCTTTTACTTTCTTCTTTTTTTTTTTTTTTTTTTTCTTATCTACCAGGAAGTTGGTTGAGTATATCAGAGTCCCAGTTTGATTATGACATAATTGCGAGATCGTGTTGTCGGTTTTCTATGGGTTCTCTATCTTTCTCGTTTTATTTTTCTTTCGTTTTCATTTCTCTTTTTTTTGCCTCTCCATATCTTTTTTTTCTCTTTCTATTTCTCTCTTTTTCTCTCCCTCTCATTGACTCTCTGTCTCTCTTTGTTTTTGTCTCTTCTCTCTCTCTCTCTCTCTTTCTCCTTCTCTTTTTCTATCACACACTCTCACTCCTCTACTCTCTCTATGCCCCTCCCTCGGTCTCTCTCTTTCTCTCTTCTTTTCTCTATCTTCTCTCTCTCTCTCTCTCTCTCTCTCTCTCTCTCTCTCTCTCTCTCTCTCTTTCTCTCTCTCTCTCGCTCGCTCGCTCTCTTTCTCCTCTTTCAAATTTTCAACATAGCTAAAAAAAAAGTTTGACTTTTAATACATTCCATTTTACAGAGTATTATTACCCCGATTTATTAACATTATTATCATTATCTATATTATCATTATTATTATTATTATTATTATTATTATTATCATTATTATTATTATTATCAACATTATCATTATTATCATTGTTATCTTTATTTTTATCTTATTCATTTATTTATCTTTTATTTAATAATTTATTTATTATTATCATTATCATTATTATGATTATTTTACTATTATTATCATTATTATTATTATTATCATTATTATCATTATTATCATTATTATTATTATCATTTTTATCATTATCATTATCATTATTATTATTATTATTATTATTTTTATTTTATTTTATTTATTTATTATTATTATTTTTTTTTTTGGGGGGGGTGTAATTTCAATTAGCAACTGTTTTGCATTATTCCCGTTACTTTTTCCTGCGCTATATATGTTTTCATAAAATAGTTCATTTGTAGAATGCAATTGCAAAATGTTCTGTCTTAATGACACTGTAATATATGATAGTACAGCCGAGTGGGTTACCCGACACCAATATAATTGCTACTTTACACACTACGTAAACAAAGGGAGCAGGAACATACATAATGACGAATACATACAAAGCACATGTACGCATCACATTAAACTTAAAGAAAAGATATGATATACTTACAAAATATACAACACATAGATGACATGATGACCTTACATGACACATGCACAACACACTGAACTACACAACATATACATACATATCATGCAGTAAAGTTACACAAAGTGAAGATGAGACAATAAGTTTTTAAGGATACGTGTAAAACAAAGTAAACTTATATGTTATAATGACATGACACATGAAACTCTTATAACATAAACAGAATACAACGCACGCACGCACACAACAGAATAAACATGCACGCCAAGCAGGCGAAATAAACTAAAACACGAAACAAAGACGAAAGGAAACTTACGCGCTAAACAAAGACGAAACAAACTAATACACGAAAAAAAGAAAGGAAACTAACACACGAAACAAAGACAAAAGGACTCTAATACACGAAACAAAGACGAAAAGAAACTAACACATGAAAAAAGAAGTGAAACTTACACACGAAACAAAGATGAAATATGAAATAAACTAACACACGAAATAAAGACGAAACAGACTAACAAACGAAACAAAGAAGGAAGGAAAGTAACACACGGAACAAAGACGAAACAAAGTAACACACGAAACAAAGAAGAAAGGAAACTAATACACGAAACAAAGACGAAACAAAACTAACACAGAAAACAAAGACGAAAAGAAACTAACAAACGAAACAAATCCGAAACAAAACTAACACACAAAACAAAGACGAAAAGAAACTAACACACGAAACAAAGCCGAAACAAAACTAACACACGAAACAAAGACGAAAAGAAACCAACACACGAAAAAGAAGGGACGAAATGCAACTTACACAAGACGGAAACAACGACGCTGACTTCGACAGGCTCAGCCACTCCTCCAGAGGGTCTTTCAGCATCCTGAGATGAAGCGGGTGGAACTTGCGAAGAATTAGCAGAGTGTCCCCTCGAAGCCATTGTGTCGCCATTTCCGCGCGCTCCAGCCTGCACATGCGACGGGGCAATCTCGACCGTCTCATCTGCCGAGTTGGTGAAGTTCCAGGCGAAGGGGGGGAGGCCGTCTGGGCCCTCGTCGAGATCGGGGGGGATTTGGACGGCTCGGCACGTGTAGCGCTGCCCGTCGTCCTGCACGCGCGCTCGTAACCGCACGCGGCTGCGGACGTTCCACAGCAGCGGCGATAAGGAGGACGCCAGCGCCTCGTCCTCCTGTTGGCCTGAAGGGGACGGGCGGGGTTACGGGGCGTCCTCAGACGTGTAAGCACTTATGCTGTGGGTGTGTATGCACTGCCACACACGCACACACACACACACACACACACACGCACTCACACACACACACACACACACGCACACAGAGGTGCATCTCCACCCAGCAT
>BOPN01001902.1:249745-251558 GCA_017312705.2 Penaeus japonicus
ATTTGTTTTTATTATAATATATATATATATATATATATATATATATATATATATATATATACATATATAAACATACTGTATATAAATAAATATATATATATACATATATATATATATATATATATATATATATATATATATATATATATATATATATATGTATATATATACACACAGTATGTTTACATATGTGTATATCAATATGTATATATATATACATATATATTTATATACATATATATGTATATACATACATATATATATATATATATATATATATATATATATATATATATATATATATATTTGTATATATACATATAATGCAGGGCATCTGTATATGCACCGCGTCACGCCTTACATAACCCCCTCCCATTAACATCCCCCCCTTCATCCTTCTCCTCGCCCTCCTTTTGACACGTCGCCACCGCACTCTGCCGCTGCCCTGCCATTCGTCAACAGGAGGCAGTAGGATGGAGGCTGTTCTTACAGGATGATCCCTCTTGGTGGGCGAGAGACGAGGAAGATGAGGTGAAGAAGGGGGGGGGGGGGTGGAGGGAGGAAGGGAGGGGAGGGATGGTGGGAAGGAGGGAGGGAGGGGAGAGGGAGGGGAGGGAGGGTGGGAGGGAGGGATGGTGTGAAGGAGGGATGGTGGGAAGAAGGGAGGGAGGGAGGGAGGGGAGGGAGGAGGAGGAGGGGGGAGGAAGGTGGGAGGGATGGTGGGAGGCAGGGAGGTAGGTAGGGAGGGGAGAGGGAGGAGGAGGAGGGAGGGGAGGGTGGGAGGGAGGTAGGTAGGTAGGGAGGGGAGGGATGGTGGGAGGGAGGGAGGGAGGGAGGGGAGGGATGGTGGGAAGGAAGGTATGAGATAAGAAGTAGAGGGAAGGAGGAGGGAGGAAGAAAGGAAGGTGATTGAAGGAGAGAGGGAGAAGAAAGGGAAGTAAGGTCGGCGGGAAGGAGGAGAAGAGGAGGGAGTAGAAGGGACTAGAAAGAAGGGAGTGGGCGATGGGGAGAAGGGGGGAGGGGGGATAAAAGGGACGAGGAGGGGAGGGGGGGAGGTTGAGGGAAATGAAGAGTCGGGTCCTGACATGGAGACTGGGATCTTAAAGTTGTTCGTCTTCGGGTTCAGTTTTTCTTTTCTCTTAACCCCCCCCCCCCCCTCTCTACCCTTCCCTCCCACCTCTTGCTCTCTCCCTCCCCTCTCTCTCTCTCTCTCCCCCACTTTCTCAGGAAAATGTAATGGAAGATTGTCTATCGCTTACTTAGTCTTTCCCTTTATATTTATGTATGACATTTACTCCCTGTGTTTCTCTCCCCGTCTCTTTATTCCTCTCTCTCTCTCTCTATTTCTTTCTCTTTTACTCCCTTAATCTCTTTCTTTATCTCTCCTCCCCCCCTCTCTCTCTTTATTAATCCACGTTCTTCTTTCCTCTCTCTCTTTATTAATCCACGTTCTTCTTTCCTCTCCCTCTTTATTAATCCGCTTTCTTCTTTCCTCTCTCTCTTTATTAATCCGCTTTCTTCTTTCCTCTCTCTCTTTCTCCTTTTCTCCTTTACTCTCTTGTTCGATGTGCAGAATTTGTACCGACTTCAACTGGTGTCAGATGTACAAGAGTAGCAGAATCTATCTATTTGTTCTCTGGAAACGTCCGCCGAGACTGCCAAGGACATTAGCATAAGATATCAGAGCACTTTCTGGAATGCATATTAGGAACTTTCTTTTCTCGAGCTTTGGAGACACAGACATGCATGCCCGAGCGCATACATACACACACACACAGACACACATAACTATCTATATGTATATATATATATT
>BOPN01001903.1:20000-25000 GCA_017312705.2 Penaeus japonicus
AACACACACACACACACAAACACACACACAGACACACAAACGCGCAAACACAAAAACACACACACAAACAAACAAACAAACACCCTCCATCCCTCCCCCCCCCTCAAAGATACCCACATAATTCCTCATCATCTTCGCTCCCTGACCCGCGGCTCCTCAGCCAAGATGAAAGATTCCTTGGGTGCGCCGGAGTGTGAGTGATGCCAAACGAGGTCGACTGAGAAGCGGGAGGGACAACTCTAATTACTGCAAGGTAACGATTCACAAACACTTCCCACTTTGGCGCTCTGTTCTCCGGGGAACTCTGGCAGGGCGAACTATGCGGCGCCGGATGCAAGGCGAGAGGGAGTGGGATTAGGATTGGGATTGGGATTGGGAGTGGGATTGGGATTAGGATTGGGAATGGGAGTGGGAGTGGGAGTGGGAGTGGGAATTGGAATTGGAATTGGAGTTGGAGTGGGAGTGGGAGTGTAAGGTGGAGTGGGAGTCGGAATGGGATTGGGGGTGGGAATAGGATAATTATTTGGAGAGGGAGTGGGAGTGGGAGTGGAAGTGTGAGTGTGAGTGTGAATGTGAGTGTGAGTGTGAATGTGAGTGTGAGTGTGAGTGTGAGTGTGAGTGTGAGTGTGAGTGTGAGTGTGAGTGTGAGTGTGAGTGTGAGTGTGAGTGTGAGTGTGAGTGTGAATGTGAGTGTGAGTGTGAGTGTGAGTGTGAATGTGAGTGTGAGTGTGAGTGTGAATGTGAGAGGGTAGAACAATATGCCAAGAAGAGAGGGGGCAATGCCGACAACTTTAAGCTTGGCGCATAACATTTTTAGTCTCGAGCTCAGCAAACGGCTCTGTCCGTGTGAATGTGAGTGTGAGTGTGAATGTGAGTGTGAGTGTGAGTGTGAATGTGAGTGTGAGTGTGAGTGTGAATGTGAGTGTGAGTGTGAGTGTGAGTGTGAGTGTGAGTGTGAGTGTGAGTGTGAGTGTGAGTGTGAGTGTGAGTGTGAGCGTGAGTGTGAGTGTGAGTGTGAGTGTGAGTGTGAGTGTGAGTGTGAGTGTGAGTGTGAGTGTGAGTGTGAGTGTGAATGTGAGTGAGTGTGAGTGTGTGAGTGTGAGTGTGAGTGTGAGTGTGAGTGTGTGGGAGTGGGGGCAGAGTGCAGGAGTGAGGTGGGAGGGGAGGGTGAGTGTGAGTGTGAGTGTGAGTGTGAGTGTGAGTGTGAGTGTGAGTGTGAGTGTGAGTGTGAATGTGAGTGTGAGTGTGAGTGTGAGTGTGAATGTGAGTGTGAGTGTGAGTGTGAATGTGAGTGTGAGTGTGAGTGTGAGTGTGAATGTGAGTGTGAGTGTGAGTGTGAGTGTGAGTGTGAATGTGAGTGTGAGTGTGAGTGTGAGTGTGAGTGTGAGTGTGTGAGTGTGTGTGTGAGTGTGAGTGTGAGTGTGAGTGTGAGTGTGAGTGTGAGTGTGAGTGTGAGTGTGAGTGTGAGTGTGAGTGTGAGTGTGAGTGTGAGTGTGAGTGTGAGTGTGAGTGTGAGTGTGAGTGTGAGTGTGAGTGTGAGTGTGAGTGTGAGTGTGAGTGTGAGTGTGAGTGTGAGTGTGAGTGTGAGTGTGAGTGTGAGTGTGAGTGTGAGTGTGAGTGTGAATGTGAGTGTGAGTGTGAGTGTGAGTGTGAGTGTGAGTGTGAATGTGAGTGTGAGTGTGAGTGTGAGTGTGAGTGTGAGTGTGAGTGTGAGTGTGAGTGTGAGTGTGAGTGTGAGTGTGAGTGTGAGTGTGAGTGTGAGTGTGAGTGAGTGTGATGTGAGGTGGAGTGTGAGGTGAGGAGTGTGAATTTGAGGTGGAGGGTGTGAGTGTGAGTGTGAGTGTGAGTGTGAGTGTGAGTGTGAGTGTGAGTGTGAGTGTGAGTGTGAATGTGAGTGTGAGTGTGAGTGTGAGTGTGAGTGTGAATGTGAGTGTGAGTGTGAGTGTGAGTGTGAGTGTGAGTGTGAATGTGAGTGTGAAAGAGAGAGAAAAAGAAGAGAACAAGAAGAAAGAGAGAGAAAGAGAAGAGACCAAGAAGACAGAGAGAGAAAGAGTGAAAGAGAAAGAGAGAAGGAGAGAAAGAGAAAAAGGGAAAAAGATAAAGAGAGAGAAAGAGAAGAGACCAAGAAGAAAAAGAGAGAAAGAGTGAAAGAGAAAGAGAGGAGAGCAAGAGAAAAAGAGATAAAGAGAGAGAAAGAGAAGAGACTAAGAAGAAAGAACAAGAGAAAGAGAGAAAGTAAAAAAAAATAGAAAGAGAGATAAAGGGAGGATTCCAAGAGGAGAGAAAGAGAAAGAGAGAAAGAGAAAGAAAGAGAAAGAGAGAAAGAGAAAGAAAGAGAAAGAGAGAAAGAGAGAAAGAGAGAAAGAGAAAGAAACAGAAAGAGAGAAAGAGAAAGAGAGAAATAGAAAGAAAGAGAAAGAGAGAAAGAGGAGAGACGCAAGTGAGCCTCCTCGCACCAGCCGCTTCTTGTCGTGCAACATAATCCTGATATCATTTCCTGAAGAAAATTCGTTTTGTAGTGACGAAGTTTGGAGACTTTACCGGTTCTGGGTCAGTTTATTCCCGAAATAAATCCTGTTAAACACATCTCCTCAACTTTCATTTCGACGAAAGCGACTCATTTCATTTGGAAGAAGGACGCTAATCGAGCAGGACTCATCATTGAAGTGTAGATGTATTGCACAAGGAAAGTTTGTGCCTCGTCGACGAACTCTACTTTGGAGGCGACGACAAGGGGGTAAGGGGGTGGGGGGGGGGGGGGGGGGGGGGTATGCAAATGCAAAGGAGAGTGCCGTTTCTTGTTGAAGGCCCTTGTTTTCTACTTTTTTTTCTGCTTCTCCATTGCTTATTGTTTTTATTGTTCTTCTCCTACTTAGTCTGTTTCTTCTTTTTCTTCTTTTTTCTTTTTCTTCTTCTTCTTCCTCTTCTTCTCTCCTCTGTTTCTTCTTTTTCTCCTATCATCCGTTTCTTTTTCTCTTTTCTGTTTCTTCTTTTTTCTCTTTCTTTTCCTTTTCCTATTAACCGTTTATTTTCCTTTCATTTGTTTCTTCTTTCCTTTGTCTTCTTCGTCCTTCGGTAGAGGATTCTTATATGTCAACTGTAGCTTTGGTTGTATATTTTATGTAATCTAAAGGTATCCGGGTGGGTAAGGGTGAAAGAGAGAGAGAGAGAGAGAGAGAGAGAGAGAGAGAGAGAGAGAGAGAGAGAGAGAGAGAGAGAGAGAGAGAGAGAGAGAGAGAGAGAGAGAGAGAGAGAGACGGGGTGGTAGTGAGAGAGAAAAAGAGGAAGAGAGAGAGAGAGAGGGGGAGTGAGAGAGAGAGAGAACGGAGGTAGAGATAGAAAGAAGTAGAGAGCAATATAGATAAAACATAACAGAAAACACACACACATACGCACAAAAGTCCAGCACAACTATCACCCCAACCAACCTCACACCACCAAGAGCCAAGCCAGAGACCCCTAGCGAGACCCCAAGACCCCGAGAAAAGCCAGCCAATCAGCCAAGCCAGAGACCCCTAGCGAGACCCCAAGACCCCGAGAAAAGCCAGCCAATCAGCCAAGCCAGAGACCCCTAGCGAGACCCCAAGACCCCGAGACAAGCCAGCCAATCAGCCAAGCCAGAGACCCCTAGCGAGACCCCAAGACCTCGAGACAAGCCAACCAGACAACCAGCCGTTCAAGCAGCCTCAGCGAGCGAGCGACGAAGAGCCAAAGAAGATGCTCACATCCGCCACATGTGTCATCTCCACAAAGGCGATTAAGCTCATCTCGTTTGGTGTTCGCAGCAGGGAGCCAGATTATCATTCCCTTCTCCTCTCAGACCTTTATGGCTCCTCTCTCAGATTTTTTTTTCTCCTCTTCCTTCCTCTTGGTTTCCGTGATGAGAATGATAAATGATAGGAATATTGGTGATAATGATTGTAATTATTGCTATCATCGTTGTCGTTTATTATTATTATTGTTTTTATTATTATTATTATGATCATTATTATTATTATTATTATGATCATTATTATTATTATTATTATTATTATTATTATTGTCATTATCTTTATTATCATTATTATTATTATCATTATTATTATTATTATCATTATTATTATTAATGTTATTGTTATTTTTATCATTATCATTATGGTTATCATCATGATTACTTTTTTTATAATTATTGTTATCATCATCACGATTATTATTGCAATCTATCTTATCATCACTGTTATTCTTTACATGATTGTCATCATTGTAATTGATATTATATTATTCTTATCGTCACCCTTATCATTATTCTTATCCTTATTGTTATCATTATCGTTGTTATCACGATCATGATCATTATCATTATCATTGTTATCATCATCATTATCATTTTATCATTATTATTATTTTCATTATTATTATCATTAACATAATAATAATGATAATAGTAACAATATCAAGAGTAATAATGATGATAATTTATATATCTTTTGATATCATCACTATTATTATAATCCTTGTTATTGATATAATTTTCATTGTTATCTTCGTCATCATTATCATCATCGCCATTGATATCATTATTAACATTAGTATTATTTTGGTTTCCTCATTTAAGGAATGATGAGATCTCCCCCCCCCCCCTTCCCTCTTAACGCCTATAATAAGGTAGCTGTCTTTCAGCACTCAAACGCTGTAGATATTACGTCCATTTAACCATAAGAAATAACTCATTTATTCATCCATTAATGATTCATTATCATTGCAATTAAACGTTTCCATGCAATGTGAAACATCTTGTCAATATCTTATCTAATCGTATCACCTTTTAGTTTTGATACTGTTTTATTGACTAGCCATTTCCCCCTTCGCATGTAAGTATATTTATCTATCTGTCTATCATAGTCTATTATCAACCATGAAACGCCTTCGTCCTACCTGAAAGGCATTGTCCCTATCTTATCTAGCCATTGTCAAGCTCTTCCACGTATCGACCATTGTCTCATTGTATTGGCTTTCCGGGA
>BOPN01001903.1:35000-37500 GCA_017312705.2 Penaeus japonicus
AATTAATGAATGGTTCTTTCATTTAGGTGAAGTTAGGGGGTCTCGCTTGCGAAAATGAGCCCGTTGGAATGTTTATTTTTTCAATTCATTGATTATTCACTCATATGTTCCTTTATATACATATAGCTATTGTTATCGTTATAATCATTATTGCTATTATCACTATTATTACTATTATCATTATTATTATTATCATTATTATTGTTATAATTGTTATTATCATTATCATTATTATTATTATTATCATCATTATTATTATCATTATTATCATCATTGATATCATCATTAGTATTATTATCATTAGTATTATTATAATTTGTATTATCACTATTTTTGTAATTATCATTATTATTACTATCCTTATCATTATCAATTTTTATCATTTCTTTATCAGTGTTATTATCATTATCCTTGTTATCATCTTTATCATTGTTATTGCTATTATTATTATAATCATCATTAATATCATCACCGTCAGCATCATTATTATTATATTTATCTTTATCGTTATCATAATCTTTATCACTAGTGTCATTTGTATTATCATCATCATTGTTAAAGTTAAGATCATTATCGTTATTATCACAATTACCATAATCGCTATTATCACAATTATCATTATCATTATTATCATTAATCATTACTATCAAACAATAGAATCTAATGTATTATCATTATCATTATTTTAAGACGGATATCTTGTTAGTTTGATGCACTTTAACATTATCATAGATTGTCCCTTTTTTTACCTTTATAGAAAATATCAGCAATTTTGTTTTGTATTCTAAATCTGCAGATAATCACTGATATAAACACAGGATTGATTATTATCATTCTTACATTTTTTCAGATCTGAGTGTATTTCATTTATATTAGATAAGAAAGGAAATAGTTTTTTTTTCTACAGGGGATGGTAGTTTGTAAAAATAAGAACGAAAGAAAGAAAGAAAGAAAGAAAAAAGAAGTGAAAAAAGTGTGTGTGTATTATTCATCTTTAAAAATCCAACTATTCATATCTTTGTTATTGTCATTGGTTATTGGTGCAATGAACCGGTTAGACCGATTAATTAATAAGTTAAAAAGTTAGACGAATCAAAGAGTCTCATAATCCTAATACTATACTTTTTTCCAGATCAGATATTACAGTTTTTATCCATTCTATTCTCTTCGACCGTGTATTCTCCTTTGGAACCTATTTTTTAAGAATGATTTTTTTATTTTATTAAATCCTTTAGTTTTTACTTGTTGTTTACTCTAAAGCTAATATTGTGATTCATGACTTGTTTATTTTCACGTAATACACATTTTATATTCGCTTCAATTGACACCACTATCATCTTATATCTATCTATTTTCCATCTATCTATCTATCTATCGATAAATGTATTCGAAAGTAATTGTTCCTCTGCTATGATTAGGATTATTCCATTTATTATCCTTATTCCCTTTCGATAATGAGAAACACCTTTTTCGATCCGTTGTATTATATAGTATTGGTGTGGGACTAAGCCAGGATGCATATTTTAATACTAATATGAAATCAAAACGTGTGTATAGTATCATTATCAGCTCCCTATTGAAACCTAATTGACTTGCTCTGTATGATAGCTATATACATTTGTTTGTCTTCTTAGTTATTTAATTTAGATGATCAATCTAATTAAAATCAGAATGCGTTTATATTATTGCACTACCGGAAGCTTGCAGCCATTTGCGATCAATCATAGCTAAATTATGGAACTTTTTGATTGCCTGATGAACATAATGCCACACCTATCTAGATTTTTGGTAATTCAAAAAAAATTACAATTACTCTTGAATCAATCTATAGCGTATCTAAATGATTTGGTCAACGTAAAAAAATCAATAAGGATCATATAATCTTCACATTTAAGTGGACATTAAAGAAAAGGATAGGACCGAAGTAGGTACCTTGCGGAACCTCTTAAGTGGTAGCAAACAATATAAAGTATCACGGTATCACAATGTTGGCGACCGGAGAGGAAGCTGAGGATGAAATTTGATAATGGAGGGCAATATCATGGAGTTCTCTAATGGTTACTCTGGGGATATCTTTCTCTAATTCAATTTAAAAGGAAATAAAGATTATCTGTGTCATTCCCTCATCGACTCTCTTTAACAGAAAAGCAGAACAAATAGATGTAAGATAAAAGTGTTAATGTCTAATTCGGATGACTTGTTCATGTTTTTTTTAGACATCATTTTCCTTTTTTAACCCCTTAAACCATTGCAACTCCTGTCATGCTATAATCCCTTCCTCATTCATATCACTCCCTTTAATACATTCCAACCCCTCGCCTCATATCATACCATCTCCCCCTCATACCAACAACTCGTCATACCATACCAACTCCACTTCATACCATATCCTCTTCATACCATTCTCCCCTCTTCGTACCATATCCCCCTTTTACCATCTCTCTTTACACCATTTCCTCCATATACAGCCCCCTCCCCCCTCGTACCCTCCTCCCCTCAC
>BOPN01001903.1:42500-47500 GCA_017312705.2 Penaeus japonicus
AGGATATAGAGAAGAAGAAGGATATGGAGAAGAAAAAAGAAATAATGGAGAAAGGCCAGGGGAATAAGCAACATGAAAATATTAAAGTATAGAAAAAGAGAAGAAGGAAAAGCTAAAAAAAAGTGAAAAAATAACATTTAGACACACACACACACACACACACACGCGCACATCGACATCATCATATCGTATCCCAACACACACACACACAGACACACACACACACACACACACAGGAGAGTTGCCATCTTATGATAGAAAAAAAATATCCCCCTCTCCTACCCCCCCTCAATCCCCACAACCTTAGAAGACAAAGAATCAAATCAAGGTGTAGCATAGGCTTCTAATTCCCTTTTTTTATTCATCGCTTCGATATTCAAGCGAACAAATAATGGAGTCAAGATCTCTTTTTTTTTCTTTCTTTTCCTCGATTCTTTCACCTTTCTCTTTCTCTCTTTTATTTATATATATTTTTTTATGTCTGTTTCTTTGTTTGTCTCTATGTGTGTCTCTCTCCCTCCCTCCGTCTCTCCATCATCTTTCTCTCTCTCTCTCTCTCCTTCCCTCTCTCCGTCTCTTCTTCCCCCCCCCCTCTCTCTCTCTCACTCTCTCTCTCTCTCCCTCTCCCTCTCCCTCCCCTCCTCCCCAGACATCCTTCCTTCCTCTCTCTCCGTAGTGCAATACTAATGGCAAAGGAAGCTAATATCCTTCCTTCCTTCCCTCTTCCCTCTTCCTTCCTCTTTCTGTTCCGTGTTTGGCTTCTCTCTCTCTCTCTCTCTCTCTCTCTCTCTCTCTCTCTCTCTCTCTCTCTCTCTCTCTCTCTCTCTCTCTCTCTCTCTCTCTCTCTCTCTCTCTCTCACTCTCTCTATCTCTTTCTCTCTCTCTCTCTCTTTTTCTTTCTCTCTCTCTTTCTCTCCCTCCCTCTCCATTCCTCCTCCCTCTCTCCATTTCTCCTCCCCCCCCTCTCTCTCTCTACGTGCGAAGGATATCGAGTGAAGGAGGGAGGAGAGACGAGGATGGGATTCCCAGCCGCCGATCCTCCGAACTCAGGTAACAGGAGCAACGGCCAGAGATCCTTTCCGTACATCATTAAGAGCCGGTAATCATCGAGTAATTGGTTCGTTCAGTTAATGGATCGCAGCCGTAAGACGATGCCTTGGGAGGAGGGAGGGAGGGAAGGGGTGGGAGGGCAAGGGGGAGGGAGGGTGGGAGGGAGGGCAAGGGGGAGGGAGGGAAGAAAGGAGGGAAAGGGTGGGGTAGGGGAGTTAATGGGCGAGGGTAGGGGGGCTGGGAGGGAGTGAAGGGGCAGGGTGGAGTGGAGTGTTCTAGGTGGGAGGGGAGGGTGGGGGCAGGAAATACCTGCCGGGAGGGAAGGGGTTCCTGGTGGGGGTCATTCTGCTAGCAGGGAGGAGGGAGATAGGGTGCTTCTGTCGTGGGTAGGGGGTATGGGTTGCGTCTATGAAGGGTGGGGGATGGGTTGTGTCTGCTGGAGAAGGGAGAATTATCTGGCTACGGGATGGGGTCCATGTCGGTGGGGGTCTTGCAGGAGATGGAGTTGATCCTGCTAGATGGGGTAGGGACACTTGTCCTGCTGGGGAAGGAGAAGGAGAAGGCGGTGGGTGCATCCGAGAAGTTGGTGGGTTGAGCCAGGGGAAGGGGAGGGGGGAGGGGGTTAGAGGTTGAGTTTGGCTCGAGGGTGTTCGTATTAGGAGGAGGGCGGGGGGGGGGGGGGGGGGGGGGGGAGGGGGTCCAGTTGGGGGTTCTGCAGGGAAGTAGAAGGGGATCTGCAGAGGAGGGGAAAGTATACGGAGGAAGGGTCTGTATGGGGTGGGGGGATGTGCACGGAAGGAGGTGGGAGGTCTACAAGGGAAGAGAGATTTGCAGAGGAAGAAGTGGTCTGCAGGGAACAGGGAGGGGGGGGGGGATCTGCAGGGAGGAGGGGGTCGATGGGGAGGGGATCTGCGGGGAAGAGAGAGGAGATCTGCAGGGGGAGGAGGGTGGGGGGGGGTAGGCGCCTTTAGCTTGGAGGTGTTGGGTCGTGCGTGAAGGAGACTCGCCCATTACGGGTGAGTCGTCGACGACCCGTGGGTAATATGATCTAAAAGAGGCGAGGGGAAGGGATGATGGGGGAAGGGGTGATGGGGGAAGGGATGATGGGGAAGGAATGATGGGGAAGGGATGATGGGGAAGGAATGATGGGGAAGGGATGATGGGGGAAGGGGTGATGGGGGAAGGAATGGTGGGGGAAGGGATGATAGGGGAAGGGGTGATGGGGGAAGGAATGATGGGGAAGGAATGATGGGGGAAGGGGTGATGGGGGAAGGTTTGACGAAGGGGGGTGAGGGGAGGGGTTGTCGGGGGAAAAAGAGAGGTTGGACGGGGGGAGGGAGAGGACGGGTTGAAGGGGAAAAATGGGGATGAGGGGAGTGAGACCGTTGTAGGGGAAGGAGAGGTTGTTGGGGGAAAAAGAGGGTTTGGGCAAGAGATGATGAGGGGAGAGGTTGTAGGGGAAAAAAGGGGGTTCGGGGGATTAAGCGTTGTAGGGGGGAGGGTGGGGTTTGTAAGGGGAAAGAAAATTGGAGAGAGGTTTGAGAAGGGGAGGTTAAAGGGTGGAGGAGGGGGGAGGGGAGATCTCAACCCAGGGGTTAGGGATAGGGAAGGAGCGAGGCTCAGCCGAAGGGGTTCGGGGAGGGGAAGGGGAAGGGGAACGGGAACGGGAACGGGAAGGAGGTGAGGAAGAGGAGGGGAGGGAGAAAAGAGAGGAAGAAATGAGAAAGAGGGGACAGGGAGGGAAGAAGAATTAGAATAGGGTGAGGTTGATAAGAGAAAAAGGAGGGAGGGATTGAGGGACAAAGGACAAAAGGAAAGAGAGAAAGAGGAGGAGGAGGAGACGGAATAGGAAAAGGAGGGAGCGGATGAGGATGAGGATGAGTAGGAAGAGGAGGAGGAGGAGGAATAAGTGGTTAAGGAGAAGGAGATGAAGGTGAAGGAGGAAGAAGAGGTGATTGAAAAGGAGGATGAGGAGGAGAAGAGGAAAAAGAAGTAAAAGGAATCAGAGGAGGAAGAGAAGGAGGAGGAGAAAGAGGAGAAGGAGGAGTAATTAGAGGAAAAAGGAGGTGGAGAAGAAGAAGGTCGAAGAGGAGGAGAAAGAGGAAGAAGAGAAATAAGGCCGGAGAGGAGGAAGAGGAAGAAGAAAAAGAAGGACGAAGAGGAGGAGGAAGAGGAGGAAGAGGGGATACAAGTGAGGTCGGTAGGGGGGGGGGTAGAGGAGCGGTAGGTAATTGGACGGGAAAGAAAGTCGTCTTCAATTACCGGGCTGGCGTTATTATCCCGGGGAAAATATTGACTTCTTATCTGGCCGTATTAACTTTAATCGCTCAGAACCCCCTCCCCCCTCCTCTCCCCTTCCCTTCCCTTCTCCATCCCCCCTCCCTTACCCCACCCCTCTTGTCTGTCAGCGGCTGTCACTCTTTGTCTGGTGGAAGTCATATGTCTTGCCATGGCTGCAGGTGGTCTTGCGTGTAGTCTGTGTGTTTATAATTGTCTTTCTCTTATGCCTTTTTTCCGTTTTCTTTTTTATTCTTTATTATTACAATCGCTAAGTTTTTCTTTTTCTTTTATTCGAATTCTTTCTTGTATTAGGTCGCCTCATCTCATCTCATCTCATCTCATCTCATAGTACATCTTCGTATGACCTCGGTGCTTCCTTCTCATTCTGTACCTTGATTCTTTTTCTTTTCTTTTTCTTCCTCTAAACCTCGTTAGTCGTTCCATTTTAATCTCATTTGGTCGTCCTTGCAGTCGTATTTACCTATGACTCACGACCACCGAAACAACAGGAGGTGTCGGGTTGTATGCTTATCTTTATCTGTTTTGTTGTTTTGTCTTGTCATCTTCTATTTTTTATTCTCTCACACACGCTTTTTTTTCTTTCTCTCTTACTGCCTGTCTCTGTTTCTCTCTGTCTCTCTCTGTTTCTCTCTGTCTCTGTCTCTGTCTCTGCCTGTCTGTCTGTCTCTCTCTTTCTCTCTCTCTCTCTCTCTTTCTCTCTCTTTCCACCCCCCCTCCTTCTTTTTTTCTCAAAATCTTTCCTTGTCTGTCGCTCTGCCTGCCTCGCTCTCGCTCCCACTGTATATGTGTGTGTGTTTGTCTCAGTTTCTGCCACTGCATTACTTTCAACCGCTGCAACTTGCCATTTCCTCCGGGCTGCAGCAGTGACAGCGACGCACTCACGCACGCACGCAACAACTAGCCCGAGGAAGGTCAATAATTGCATCAGGGTGAAAGGAGGTCCAGGAATTTACACTTTGAAATGAAATTATCTGACAAATTGAGTAGTTCCTTTTTTTCTTTTCTATTTTTTTTCTTTTTTTTTCGCACCGTGGAGGGATGGGAGGGGAGGGTGGGGGGAGGGCTAGGAGGGAGGGAGAGAGGTAGGGAGGATGGGAGGTTGGGAGGGCAGTAGGGAGGGAAGGAAGGGAGGGAGGGAGGAAAGGAGGGAGGGAGGGAGGGACGGAAGGAAGGAAGGAAGGGAGGAAGGAGGGAGGGAGAGAGGGTAGGATGGAGAGGGGGAATGTTGGAGATGGTTGGCTCTTACACAAAAGTTAAGGGAGGCGCTACGCAGCTTGGGGTGAGAGGAGAAACGTGATGGGAAAGAAAAAATGGTGCTGCTGATGCACTCACGTATGCGCACGCACGCACACACTCACTCACTCACTCACTCACTCATTCACTCACACACTCACCCACTCACTCACACACTCACTTACTCAGTTACTCACACACTCTCTAATTCACTCACTCATTCACACACACACACACACACACACACACACACACACACACACACACACACACACACACACACACAAATGCCAACCGTATCAAATTCCTTTCGCACAATTTTACATAAACTGATAGAAATTTAGGGTGACAGATGGGTAGACAGAATGATAAATGGATGGATAAAAGGGTAGATTGCTATATGAATATGTATAGAG
>BOPN01001903.1:69210-71710 GCA_017312705.2 Penaeus japonicus
GAGAGAGAGAGAGAGAGAGAGAGAGAGAGAGAGAGAGAGAGAGAGAGAGAGAGAGAGAGAGAGAGAGAGAGAGAGAGAGAGAGAGAGAGACACAAAATGACGACAGCAGTAGAGTAGAAATACGTTCCTATCCCAAAGCCTCCGACATACCTTGTCAGACCGTTAACAGGATCGACTTAAAGATGTTACGATAACAAACTCACCGTTACCGGGTACGACGGTGAGCGCATCTGGTTATCAAGCGATCACGTAATACCATATCTTCATTATTCCTCTAATATGTTAGGGTGTGATAATCTGTTTGCTTGGGCGTAATGGCTCCTTGTGACTAAGGCAGCGATCTCGTTCGAAGATGAACAGTGGCGGTAAACAGCGACGGGTTGAATTTCTTGATTAAAGGTGTTTTAATCGTAAGGGAAACTCGATCTTAGTTTATGATTATTATTATTATGATCCTCGATATTTTTGGTGTTGTTTGGGATCTTTATGTGGATCGTTGGCATATCTGTTGAAGATTTATATTCTTCCGCTAGGAGGCTTTCGCTGATGGGCATTTTTATTATTAGTATTTTTTTTCTCTCTCTCTTTCCGTTTTCTTTTTTCTGTCTCCCTCTGTTTGTCTATCTTTCTTTTTGTCTGTCTGTTTGTCTCTGTCTGGTTGTCTTGCTCTCTCTCACTCACTCTCTCTCTCCCTCCCTCTCTATCTCTCTCTTTTGCTCTGTCTCTCCTCGTCTCTCTCGCCCTCCCTCTCTCCCTTTCTCTCTCTTTCTTTCCTAATCTCCTCCACCCCGCCCCCTCTCCTTCCCCTCCCTTCCACACACACTCTCTCCTCGAAGAAAGTGCAAAAAAGCCCTCTCTATAAATTCCACTGTACAAAAGAGCTCCTCCTTTTAATACAGCGATAGAATAAACCTTAATCACAACGAGACAGATAGTGCCACTCGCGCAGGTGTCGCCAGTGAGTTTAGTGCCTCGCTGAGATGCCACTAACGTCTATCGTAACAGGGGGAGGCAGGAGGGGGGGAGAGGGGTGAGGAATGTGGAGGCGGGAGGGAGGGTGAGGGGTGAGGAAAGGGGGTGAGGGATGTGGGAGGGTATAGGTGTAGCAGGGGAAGGGGGAAGGAGAAGGGGAGGAAGGAGAAGATGGGGAAGAAGGGGACGTGAATATGAGGGGGATGGGAGGATGAGGAGGGAGGGAAGGAAGGGGTGGGGGAAGGTAGGAAATGGTGGAGAGGAAGGGGGAGATAGAGAAGAGAGGAAAAGGTGCAGGGAATAGAGGTAGGTGCTAGGAAGGGATAGAAGGGAGAACGAAAAGAAGGAAAGTTAAGAAAAGTAGATAAAAGGATTGAAAGGGATAGAGATGTATATGAAGGGTGGAGGATGAAAAAGGAGGGAGAGAGTGGGAGAGGAAAAGGAACAAAAGGAAGAGAAAAGCTAGGGGGAGGGGGTGCAGGGGGGGTAGTGCCTGGTACCGTCCGGTAGCCGATAGTGACACAGGTGAGATGAGGATGCTGACGGCACGCGAGATGATATTGCATCGTCATCACCAGCCTCGGCGTTGTCGGTTTGGAATAGAGGAAGGGGAGGGGGGATGGGGAGGGGGTGGGGAAGCGGGATACAGACAAACAGACGCACTAGCGGACAGACGGACAAACGGACGGACAGGCAGACAGACACAAACAGACAGTCAAACATACATATATACAGACAGACAGACAAATAGACAAATAAAACAAACAGACAAACAAACAAACAACCAGACAGGCAGACAGACGAACAGACAGAAAGACAGAAAGACAAAAAGACAAATAGACAAAAAGACAGACAGGTACTCAAATGCAGACGAACAGATATATACAACAGACAGACAAACTTAGAGAGCGACAGTCGGGCAAATATATATATATATATATATATATATATATATATATATATATATATATATATATATATATATATATATATATATAGACAAATAGATATAAAGATGAATTCAGAGAGAATGAGGAAGGGAGGGAGAGCATGGAAGGCATGAGGGGTAGAAAGATAGATAAAGAGATGGAAAGATTGATAGATTAAGTAGACGTTTAGATAGGTTGATAGATAGGTAAATAGGTTAACAGAAGAGATAGACTGATTAATGAATATATAGAAGATTAGATAGATATGCAGATAGATAGAAAGAGCGAGCGATAGATAGATAGATAGGTGGAAAGATAAATAGATAGACAGATAGATGGGTAGATTAATAAATAAATAGATAGAGAGATAGAGAGAGAGATAGAAGAAAACAGGAGAGAGATTGGCGTAGGGAAAATAAGTAATAATAAAGGTCTTTCAACAAACAAAAAGCGACCAACAAAAAAGAACAGCAACAACAAAGTTTGGGATAAAATAACAACAAAAACAAAACACAAAACAAGTAAAGAAAGAGTGTAGAGGAGGAAGTGGGGGATGAAGAGAAAAACACATCAACGGATTAGTAAGTGAAAACATAGGC
>BOPN01001903.1:76710-79210 GCA_017312705.2 Penaeus japonicus
AATTATTTGCAGTTTTATTGAGTATGCGAGTCGTAATTAGTAAATTTATTCATAGAGAAACTTGGATCACGGCATTTTTTTCTTAGTCGAAAAGTACTCTATATTTACGATAAAACGCCATATCATCATCACGCAATATATAAAAAATCTAAGCAAAACAGTACACTTATTCTTCTCAAGCTTGTATTCCTGTCAAGCAGAGGAAGTGACATTGCATCATGGTAATGATTTGACGAATAAAAATGATAAAAAAATTACATAACACGTGTCAATTATAGTTGCTCACAGAGTCCTATAAAACAGTAAAGATGGCAACTTTATATAATATTTCTCAGAACTAGACACAGAAAAAGTGTTTACTTCTTATAGGCTTATGGGGTAGACATACGAAACTGAATTGCGAACGCCATAAAAAATGAGAGAGAGTGAAAACGGGAGAAAACTATAGTTAGGAAATGTGGTAAACAGACCCATTCGTTGGATCCTTTTAAATACAGTGTCCATAACAAGAATAAATGCTCCAAAGAGACGCATATTCAATACATTACGTGTCCGTTTTATTACCATATGTCCATTTATCATTCGTCGTGAAAAGATACATTCACTCTAGAGCACAATTAAACGGTCTGTTATTTCAATTATCGAGGTCAAATAACCCAATCACTGAAGGTTATATTACCTTTGTACGCATTTAGCTGTATTTTTCTGTATTACTGGATTTTAAAAAAAGGGGAAAAAAATATATAGTCTAGCCCTCGCCAGGATTATTGCACTGTACTGCAACATTTTCTCTTCGCGACTTGATATTAGACACCTTTCCATTTTCTAAAATCTTTTTCTATTACATCACTTTGCGAACATACGCATGTTTCGAAAGCAAAGGGGAATAAAAGACATTCTTTTGTATATAAGTTCTGTTGCAACTGATCATATCATGTTTTATTTAGTTGTCTATCATTCAGTGACATATTTACTATCCTATTTTCAGTGATTTTTTTTTTTCATGCAAAGCTTTTTCTTTTCATTTCGTACATGACTTCACTTGTTTAATCTTATTAGGATTTGACGCAGTCGATAATTAATGTTTTTTGACACGTTAGTAAAGAAGAAAAAAAGGATAGAGGAGACAAAGAGAGAAAGAGAGAGAGAGAGAGAGAGACAGAGCGAGAGAGAGAGAGAGA
Organism: Penaeus japonicus; assembly: GCA_017312705.2. NCBI lineage: Eukaryota > Metazoa > Arthropoda > Malacostraca > Decapoda > Penaeidae > Penaeus > Penaeus japonicus. The sequence goes on from BOPN01001903.1 coordinate 77,892, forward strand.
GAGAGAGAGAGAGAGAGAGAGAGAGAGAGAGAGAGAGAGAGAGAGAGAGAGAGAGAGAGAGAGAGAGAGAGAGAGAGAGAGAGAGAGTGAGAGAGAGAGATACATACATACATACAGGCAGACAGAGAGACAGACAGACAGACATACATGCATACATACATACATACTTACATACATACATGCAGACAGACAGACAGACACAGACAAATAGATAGAGAGATCAGTGGATATATATATAAATATATATATATATATATATATATATATGTGTATATATATATACATATATATATATATATATATATATATCTATATATATATCTATATATATATATATATATATATATACAAAGAGAGAGAGAGAGAGAGAGAGAGAGAGAGAGAGAGAGAGAGAGAGAGAGAGAGAGAGAGAAAGAAAGAAAGAAAGAGAGAGCAGGTCACGGTAACTAACGAGCAGGGAATTACACGCGACAATGAATGACTGACATGGCATACGAGCCATACAAGACGGACAGGAATCAATACACATAATAAAGCGGAACTTGGGTCGAAAAGCTTTGTTAGCCCCGATGTAGTTAATTCTGACAAGGCTGAAGGTGGGCGTGTGGTCGTGTGGGCGTGGTTAGGCTGGGAAGGTACGTATGTTACAAGGGGCAGCCGTTATATATCTACATCTTTCAATATGCATGCATAGCTCTGATTTTTTTTTTTTTTTTTTTTTAATACGTGCTGTAAAACCAGATATATATATAGCGAGTGAATTCAGTGGGTGTCACACAAAACGAGGTTGTTTGTATACTCACAACAAATACAGATTATACGACATGTATGTAAAGGCTAAAACCATTTTGCTCTTTTTATTCCGTATTCATTTCCTCTCTTCTCTTTCGCCCTTTCTCTCACCCACCCTCTCTTTCTTCGTTTTACTATTCTATTTCTATTTCCCATTCTTATCCTTTTTCTCTCTATTTCTCTCTCGTTCTCATTCCTCCCCTTCCCCTCTCATTCTTCACTCTCTATCTCCTTCTGCCCCTTCCCACCTCTCTCTCACTCTCGCTGCTCTCTCTCTCTCTCTCTCTCTCTCTCTTTCGCTCTCTCTCTCTCTCTCTCTCTCTCTCTCTCTCTCTCTCTCTCTCTCTCTCTCTCTCTCTCTCTCTCTCTCTCTCTCTCTCTCTCTCTCTCTCTCTCTCTCTCTCTCTCTCTCTCTCTCTCTCTCTCTCTCTCTCTCTCTCTCTCTCTCTCTCTCTCTCCTTCTCCCTCACCTTACCCTCCATATCTCCCTCTCTCTCAATCTCTCTCTCAATTCCTCTCTGTCTGTC
>BOPN01001903.1:99210-101710 GCA_017312705.2 Penaeus japonicus
CGAAAAAGAGAGAAAAAGAGACAGATAGATAGACAGATAGATAGATAGATAAAAAGAGCGAGAAAGAGAGATTGAACGAAAAAGAGAGAAAAAGAGACAGATAGATAGACAGATAGATAGATAGATAAAGAGAGAGAGAGAGAGAGAGAGAGAGAGAGATACATCAATGGCTGGTTAAGGTTCGGTGCCAGCCTGGTGTCGTTATGTAAATTATACACTAATATCTGGATGCAATGGATTTTCTTTACTCGCTAATGCATGCGTGTGCAAGCATAGAAACACGTAAGGTGGAGCGGGGTGGCGTGGGATGGGGTGGGGGTGGGGGGGGGCGGTATATTTGGCACTCGTGCGCACATAAACACACACACGCAGTCACCCATGCATATATGCATACTGAAGGCCGCACCCTTGGTTAATACTTGGGTAGTTATGTCCAGGCTAACTCACACTAGTTAAATGAACATAGACTCACCGGCTTATTCACGCTTTATGTTTTTTTACAACCGTGTGCAAATATGCAATGACACATTTGCACACGCGAATGCATAAAGTCACAGTCACATGCATAAAAGAATACGTAGACTTTTTTTATGTGAAATTACAACAACAACGAAAACGAAATGTTGTTCATATCAAACCTTGCAAAATAACTAACGTGTAATAACTGAAATAAGCAACACTAATCCGGAATACTGAAAACGCAGATTTTCTCCCTTTTTTTGGTTTCGAGAAAGAGAGAAAATAATGGCGACTTTTTTTTCGACAGAACTTTGGAATTCTGATGCTGCGTGTGGAATATTACCCACTGGGAATTTTCATGTGTCATGGCGTCTCCTAATGGGAACAAAACTCGAAGGAAAATACATAGAGTCGATCCTTTTCCTTACTAACCTAATACATCGAAAGCAAAGCGCACGGAACGAGAATTCTTGAAGAAAATCCATCTCCTGAAATTTCTCTCTCTCTCTATCTCTATTTCTCCATCTCTCTCTTATCTATCTCTCTATTTATCTATCTCTCCATCTCTCTCTTTATCTTTCTCTCTATTTATCTATCTCTTTTCGTCCCTCCCTCCCACCTTCCCTTCCTCCCCCCTCTTTTCCCCTCTCCCCCTCCCTCCCTCCCTCCCTCCCTCCTTCCCCTCTTTCTCCTTTATAAGAGCGGGCAGAAAACTCGCCATGTCTACTACGCGCATTCTCGGGGGATAGACGCCAAAGTCCTGATATGGGTACGGCGAGATTCCTACGTGTGGGGGGAGGGATGGGGGGGGGCAGGAAGATGTGAAGGGGGAACGGGAATGAAGGAGGAGGGAAAGGGAAGGGTTAATGGGGGAAGGGGGAGGAGAGAAAGGAGGGAAGAGAAGGGAGGAATAGAGAGAGAGAAAGAGAGAGAGAGAGAGAGAGAGAGAGAGAGAGAGAGAGAGAGAGAGAGAGAGAGATAGAGACTGAGAGAGAGATTGGGAGAGGCAGGAGGAGGGAAGACGAAAGAAGGGAGGAGGGGAGAGGGGGAGAGGGTGGAGACGAGTGGTAGAGTAGAGGCAGAGGAGGGACAGGAGAGAGGCGTGGGAGGAAAAGAGAGTCGGAGGATGGGGTGGGGGTAGAGGGGGAAGAAAAGAGGATAGATCGTGGGAAGAGGAGAGGGGAAATTCGGGGGCAGGGTGAAGGAAAGAGTCGGAGGAGGAAGGGGGGAAGGGAGAGTCAAGTGGAAGGGATAGAGGATTGAGAGTCAGGGGAGGGGAGAAGGGGAGACCGGGGGGGGGGGGAGAGGGAAGGAGAGGGGAGATTCAAGGGAGGGGAGAGGAGAGAGGGGAGGGAAGAGAAGGGGTAGGGATCCAGCAGGGATTCTCAAAGTTTCCCGCAGAGGTTTCTCCCTCCAAGGCTTCTCCGCGAACAAGGTCTAACATGCACTTCCCGGCTTGTGACCTTCGGGGCATATAGCGAGGAATGGCTGCGTTGGAATGCTGGGTTTTAGGTCTTGGAATTTTTGTTTTTTGTGATTTTTTTTAGATTTTGGATTTTTTTTTTTTTTTTTTTTTTTTTATCAGATTGAATGTATTTTCAAATAAGGGAATTTTGATGGAGGTGATTTTTGTGCGTGTGGAATGTCTATTTTGTTGTTTTGTTGTCGATTATTTTTGTTGCAATAGTGCATTTGCAAAACATTATTTATCCAAGTTCCCATTTCTCTTAATATCTCGTTATCACCCATTTTATTTACTAAGCATTTTTCTTCCTTTTTTCTTCTTCTCATTCTTTTTCTTTCCCTTCCCCAATTACCCCCATTTCTCCCTCATATTTTCCATCATCCCCATTATTGTTTCTCCTTCCCCTCCCTCTATATTTCTCCTCTATTTTCCCTCTTCTCGTTACTCCTCCTTCCATTACCTCAATCCCCCAACCCCATTCCTACCTTCATTTTCTAACTTCTACCCCATACCAAACCCTCCTCCCCACCCCCCATCTAACTCCCTCCGCCCCCTTCCATTTCCCTCCACCAACCC
>BOPN01001903.1:106710-119210 GCA_017312705.2 Penaeus japonicus
CCCTCTTCCCCCACCCCCTCCCCCTCTTCCCCAGCCTCCCCCTCTTCCCCACCCTCCCCCTCTTCCCCACCCTCCCCCTCTTCCCCACCCTCCCCCTCTTCCCCACCCTCCCCCTCTTCCCCACCCTCCCCCTCTTCCCCACCCTCCCCCTCTCTCTTCCCCTAACCTCCTCCCTCTCTTCCCCACACTCCCTCTTCCCCCACCCCCTCCCCCTTTCTTCTCCCCCAGCCTCCCCTCTTCCCCAGCCTCCCCCTCTTCCCCAGCCTCCCCCTCTTCCCCAGCCTCCCCCTCTTCCCCACCCTCCCCCTCTTCCCCACCCTCCCCCTCTTCCCCCACCCCCTCCCCCTCTTCCCCAGCCTCCCCCTCTTCCCCACCCTCCCCCTCTTCCCCACCCTCCCCCTCTTCCCCACCCTCCCCCTCTTCCCCACCCTCCCCCTCTTCCCCACCCTCCCCCTCTTCCCCACCCTCCCCCTCTTCCCCACCCTCCCCCTCTTCCCTAACCTCCTCTTCCCCCACCCTCCCCTCTTCCCCACCCTCCCTCTTCCCTAACCTCCTCCTCTCTCCACACTCTTCCCCACCCCTCCCCCTCTTCCCCCAGCCTCCCCTCTCTCAGCTCCCCTCTTCCCCACCCTCCCCTCTTCCCCAGCCTCTCCCCCTCTTCCCCACCCTCCCCCCTCTTCCCCAGCCTCCCCTCTTCCCCACCTCCCCTCTTCCCTCACCCTCCCCCTCATCCCCACACTCCCTCTTTCTCCTCACCCCTCCTCTCTCTTCCCCACCCTCCCCCTCTTCCCCATCCTCCCCCTCTTCCCCACCCTCCCCCACTTCCCCACCCTCCCCGATGAATCCCCAGCATTAAAATGTCCCCTCACCAAGACGTGCCCGAACTTGTTCCTCATGAGCCAGTAATCACCCTTTAACGAGGATGAATAGTCGGGACTAGTTAAGTTGGCGGTGTGCGTCTGTATGTGTGTGTGTGTGCGTGTGTGTGTGTGTGTGTGTGTGTGTGTGTGTGTGTGTGTGTGTGTGTGTGTGTGTGTGTGTGTGTGTGTGTGTGTGTACATATGAGGGGGGTGTGATGAAAAGATTGATATCAGTGATATTAATGGTAATAAGGATGATGGTGATAATAATGGTAGTGAAAATAATAACGATAATACTGATAATGAAAATTATAGGAATATCAATGATAATGATAGTAAAAATAGTTATGATAACAGTGATAGTAGTAATGAGTATTAATGATGGTATTAATGATAACAATGATAATGATGATGATGGTAATAATAAGGACAATAATTATAGTGATAATGATGATAATAATAATGATAATAATGATAATGATGCTAACAATAAAGCTAATGATAATAATGATAATGATGATAGCAATAAGGATGATAATAATAATAATGATAATGATAATGATAATAGTAATGATGATAATTACTATTATCATTTTCACGATGATTATGATAATAATGATGATAATGGTGATGATGACGATGATAGTAATGTTACTAATATATTTATTGTCATTTCCATAACTTTGGCTATTGTTGTTTTTTTATTGTATAATTCTACCTTTATTGTTTTAGATCATTATCAATATTGATGTTTTCCTCTTGTTGTTGCAACAGTTTCTTTAAAGACAACAAGACCCTTAATGACAATAATGTTAGGTTCTTGTGTTAGCAGTTATTTTAGTTGTGTAGAATGCTATGCAGTCATGCAGACGCCATAAAAAAGTATGAAAGAAGTGGTATTCATTACACTATTGACACAAACACGCACTCTACAGATCCCCCTCCTCCCCTCTCCCCTTCCTTCCCCTTCTACCTCCCTCTGCATGGCCACTCCTCTTCTTTACCCCGAAACTCTCACCATCTGCATGACCCCCCTCCTTTCCCCCCTTTGCTCTACTTTTCTCTTCATGACTCCACCCCCCCTCCCCCCACTCCACCACCACCATCTTCTCCCGTCTCACCTTCTGCACCACCCTCTCCCCCCTCACAGGTTAACTGCATGACTCCTATCCCTTCCCGTCCTGCACGACTGCCCCCCCTCTCCCTCCCATTCTGCATGGCCACCTCTGCCCTCCCCTCTCTTTCCCCCCTTTCTACATGACTCCCTATCCCTTCCCCTTTACCTCCCTCCCCTCCTGCATGACCCTCCCTGGCACTCCTAACTTTGCTATGTACTTATGGTGTCATGCAGGCTAAGGATCATAGTTTTCTCTCTTTCTCTCTCCTCAGGGGGGCGTGTCAGGACAATTTTCACTTCTTTTTTATCTGGGGTGGTGGGGAGGGGGGGCATTTTTGCCTCGGGTTATATGAAGAACCTGCATGAAATTAATATCGAGTTTGCATAAGAAAGGAATTTATGGCACTCTCTCTCTTTGTGAACGAGGAAAAAATGCGCAAAATGTACATTCTTACTATATACATTTTTTTTTTCTTTTACGTAGTCTATTTTAAACTGCTTTTGGATGTGTTGTATCTTTTTACCGATTTAATGGAGGTAAGTGAGTAATATTTTAGGAGACAGATTTGCGTTATGATATCATGCGTTATATCGTAAATCAGTTCGTTATATATATATCTTTTTCACTTGCATGTTCTTTTATGCACTTTTGATGTAGCGTGTTCTTCATCTGATTATAAAATGCACAGAATCGTATCCTTTAACCTCTTGGGATATGAAGTCTATGTTATAAAGATGAACAAAATGCTATGTTTTAAAGTGTGTCTTGCAATGTGTTTCCTCTTTTTCTTTTTCTCCTTGTGTATCATTCACGATCGTGTTATTATTTTTCTCTTCCTTTCGGTCTTTTATAAAGCATTTTCTCTGTCTGCCTCTTGGCAAAGTCTCTCAAGACTCTCCTTATTTTTCTTCTTCTGCATCTCTTTACCATTTCTTTCCAAATTATTCATATCATCTTTTTCCTTCCACCTATCATGAATTCGAAACAATTTTATTACCCATTATTTGCATATTTTTGTTTTCCCCTTCCATTTATCTTTAGTAATTAATTTTCCCTCCCACGAATTCAAAACAATGTGCCACCCTCTATTTACGTAGCATTCCTCTATTTACTTATTCAATTTATTTTCTACTTCACCTTTGCCCCCCCCCCACCCACCCCCCCAAAAAAAAAGGTATTTAAAATAATCTCCCCATCTCTATTTACCTCAATTCTATTCCATCTTTGTTTTTAACGCCCTTTAATCTATTTTCCCTCCTTCCTTTCACGAGCTCAAAACAATTTTTCTGCCCCACGTTTTTTATACGTCATTCCTTATCATAATATCTCCCGTTACTTGTTAATTATAGCTCCCGGCAGGAAGAGTCACGCACGCGGCTCTCTGTTTGTTTCACTTGGCACTCTCAGGTGGCACTGTTAACACGGTCGAACTCATCAAACCGGGAATCAGTCTGCCCACTTCATGTCCAATCTGTGATATCTGGGGCTAGTGTAATGTTTGTTTATCAGTGTTCTATATTAAAAAGAGCTGGGAGGGAGGTGGGTGGGGAGGAGTGGGCCTTGTTCCCATGGCAACCGAATATATTCGTATTGTGAGCACACGATTATTTTTGATACAGTTGTAATCTACATAATCCTTTCCACACAAGAGCTGTGTTCATAATCATTCTACTTGTTGAAAGAATATGTTGTGTGCATGTTCACAAACAAACACACACTCACTTAATAATGATAAGGATGGTGATGATAAGGATAATAATTAATGATGATGATAACAATAATAATGGCAGTAATGATGGTAGTATTACCAATAATAATGATAGTAATAATTGTAATGATGATAATGATAATAGTAGTAAAAATAATGATGATAATAATACTAATAATTATAAGAATGATAACGATAATGATAATAATGGTGATCATGATCATGATAATAATATTTGTAATATCTATAATGACAATGATGATCATAATAATGATAATGATTGTGATAATGATAATGATACAGATCATGATGATAGCAGTGGTGATGATAATGACTACAATAATGACATGATAATGTTAATCATGATAATGATGATGATAATGATAAAAACAAGAATTATGATAATGAAAATGATAATGATGATACTGGTAATGACAAAAGTGATAATAAAAATGATGATATTAATAATGAAATTGGTATTAATAATGATAATAATGAATGATAATCAAAGCAATAATTATAATATTCATTATATGCCAACAACAACAACAATTATGATAAAGAAATATAACCTCATGCAAAAGCCTGACCAACACGTGTGCATTGACTGGTCACAGCAACCGACGTGGTGTGAGAAGTGTACTAACAATTACGTGTCAGCAACTAATATGATTTAGATCGCAGCTTATCATCTAATAGAGGAAAAGAAAAGAAAAAGAAAGGAAAAGAATGAATGTTTTCTCGGTCACGTGGGTAGAGAGAAGATGTATTTATATATGTTTGTTTCTCTCTCTCTCTCTCTCTCTCTCTCTCTCTCTCTCTCTCTCTCTCTCTCTCTCTCTCTCTCTCTCTCTCTCTCTCTCTCTCTCTATATATATATATATATATATATATACATATGTATACATATGCACGCACACACGTATATGTCTATATATACATCTCTCTCTCTCTCTCTCTCTCTCTCTCTCTCTCTCTATATATATATATATATATATATATATATATATATAGAGAGAGAGAGAGAGAGAGAGAGAGAGAGAGTGTGTGTGTGTGTGTGTGTGTACATATATGTACATATACACATCTATAATATATATACACCGCTATACACACATACTCTACCTCTTTCTTCTCTCTCTCTCTCTCTCTGTTTCTGTCTCTGACTCTCTCTCTCTCTCTCTCTCTCTCATTCTCTCTCCTTCCCAAACCCTCGCCTGCACAAACAAACAATGAACAGCCTTTTGTGAGTCTGCAGTGCTATGCCGTGTTCATGTTAGAGTCACACTTAAATATTCCATGATCGTGTCAACATTGCGTGAGTGGGTACACATCTGTTTTCCACATCTTGATTAATTACAACGGAAATAATAAAGAAAAGTGAACAAAAAAAAGAGAAAAAAAGTCATGTATGATATAAAATAGTTACGCCCGGTTTTCAGTCTTCGCCAGTCTTTGTCAGTTCCTATGAGATTTTTACACGTAATGGAAAAGATTTATTCAGTCTCTCTGTTCTGTGGTGTTTCTGTTTCTCTCTCATCGCTCTCATCCTCCTCTTTCTCTCTCATTTATTTCCTCTCTCTTTTTCTCTCTCTGACCTCTCTCTTTTTCTTTCTTTCATCTCCTTCGTCTCTCTTTTTCTCTCTTATAACAGTCCACCTCTCTTACCCCACTTATTTCTCTTTCATCACTCTTTTTTCTTCTTTCTCTCTTTCTCTATCTCCCATATCTCTTATTCTAATCTCTCTCTCTCTCTCTCTCTCTCTCTCTTTCTCTATCGTCTCTCTCTCTCTCTCTCTCTCTCTCTCTCTCTCTTTCTCTATCGCTACCATTTTCCATTTATTTGATCTCTCCCTATTTACCAATTCATCTCTGTCCCAACGGAACGCATCAATCCATCCATATTAACACACAACCACACACTTCTCAACCATTTTCAAAAAAAGAAAAAAAAAAGAAAAAAAGAAAAAAAAAGAAAAAGAAAATGAAAAGAAAATGAATCCGAATATCGACAATCCTTCGCACCACCATGCAAGTATTTCTAATATACTAAAAAAGAAAAAAAAAATCTTCTCGAAGTTTCAAATGAAGTTCTTCGCCCTGACGTGTTGTTAATGGGACATACTCCGGTGTTCCTGATGGCAGGTGCATTTGGTCAAGTTTATAGGTTACAACATTAAGACTTGTACTTCGACTTTGTCATATTCATACATCTTGCTCGGTGTACTTGCATTGGTATGTTTGTTGTGATGTTGAGGTCCTTTGCTTGTGTTGGTGAAAGGAGTCGGGTTTTATGCTTAGTTTTAAGAATTTTATTTAGTTTTGTCTTGTTACCATCTTGTTATCCTTTTGTCATTATTGTTTTTTTTCTGATTATCATTATTATTATTTTTGTTATCATATTATTATCATTTTTGTTATCATATTATTAGTTTTGTTATCGTTATTATCATTATAATTATCAATATTTCTATAGTTATCATTATCACTATCATTATGATTATCAATATTTCTATAGTTATTATTATCACTATCATTATTATTATCATCATTATTATTATCTTCATCCTTTTCCGCATCATGATCCTCCTCCTCATTATCGTCATTATCTTTTTCTTATCATGCCTCTCATCATCATCACCATCATTATCATTACTTGTACTAATGAGTATTATTCCAGGTAAATGGATTTATATATATATTTTTTCTACCAATGATTTACCTACAATTAATAAAAGATTAATAGATTAATAAAAAATAATAAAAAGAAATAGTTTATTCAAGCTGGTGCCTGTGTCTGTGCCTCTGTATATGTTTACATAGGCACCAGAGCATACGTACTCTCTGGCTTGTAACATGCCAGACCTTGAACATCCATAACATTATCGACGTATCATAGCTTCCCCCTTCGTGAATAACGTAAGTGTTTCTCCCTCGCTAACGAGATCTGCAACAATATCCTTCGTTCTCGCTCTAGTCTATAATTTCGCGCGGGCCAAATGACGCCGGCGCTTGCAAAAATATGCAAATCAATAACGGAAGACAATTATTCTTTCATTTAAAAGCCGTGCAACACCCCTGAAGGCTTTAGGCGGAGATGGGAGAGTCGTTTCATCTTTTTTTTTCTTGGTGGAACGGGTGGGGATGATGGAAGGAAGGTGGAGGTGGAGGTGGAGGAAGAGGAGGAGGAGGAGGAGGAGGAGGTGGAGGAGGAGGTGGAGATGGAAGTGGAGGTGGAGGTGGAGGTAGAGGTAGAGGTGGAGGTAGAGGTGGAGACAGAGGTGGAGGTGGAGGAGGTGGAGGTGGAGGAGGTGGAGGTGGAGGTGGAGGTGGAGGTGGAGGTGGAGGTGGAGGTGGAGGTGGAGGTGGAGGTGGAGGTGGAGGTGGAGGTGGAGGTGGAGGTGGAGGTGGAGGTGGAGGTGGAGGTGGAGGTGGAGGTGGAGGTGGAGGTGGAGGTGGAGGTGGAGGAGGAGGAGGAGATGGAGGAGGAGGAGGAGGAGAATAAGATGAAGGATAAAGGAGATAAAGGAGAAGAAGAAGCAGAAGAACACGTAATAGTATAAGAAAAAAAGTAGAAGAAGAGAAGGAGAAAGAATAGGATGAGGAGTAAGAAGAAGACATGGAAGAAGAAGAAAAAACATAATAAGGAGAAGAAGAAGAAACAGAAGAAGGAGAAGAAGAAAAAAACATAAGGAGAAGAAGAAGAAAAGAACGTAGAAAAAAAAAGAGAAGAAGTAATGAGAAGAAGAAGAAAGGGAAGATGAAGAACAAGAGCAGTAGGAACAGAAAAATGAAAAAGAGGAAGAGGGAGAAAGGGAGGGAGGAGGGAGGGGGGGGGTGAGGCATAAAGCAAGAGTGGGTGAATAGGAGAAAAAATAATAAACGCGACGACCATAATCAGCCGGGGCCACTCACGTCAAGTGCGGCGAATATAAGGGACAAAAAGATAATAAAAATAACAGTGCTACTTTCCCTTAATGAGAGCCAATGCACCGGCTTTACAGGGAGGGGTTAGGGGGGGATAGGAGGGGGGAAGGAGAGGGAGAGGTTGGGTAGGGGATAGGAGGGTGGAAGGAGAGGGAGAGGTTGGGTAGGGGCTAGGAGGTGGGGGAGAGGTTGGGTAGGGGCTAGGAGGTGGGGGAGAGGTTGGGTAGGGGCTAGGAGGTGGGGGGGAGAGGAAGGGAAGGGAAGGGAAGGGAAGGGAGGAGTTGGGAGGGTATAAGAGGAGGGAAATGGAAGGGGAAAGGGTATGAGGGGGGAAGGGAAGTAGGGAATAGGGAGGGAAGGGAGAGGGGGAGGGGGTAGGAGAGGGAAGGGAAGGGAGGGGGGGGGGTAGGAGAGGGAAGGGAAGGGAAGGGGCGTAGAGTTACCCGCGCATGCAAGAACCACCACGTATAAAGGACGCTTTTTGGATAAGCCGCTCAAATACAGACACAGGCTCATGTACGCGGAAGAGACCACAGGCACATACGTCCACACATAACAAGACGGATGAGAAAGAGGGGGAGGATGATGAGGAGGAGGAGGAGGAAGAGCTGTAGGAGATGGAGGGTATGGAGGAAAAGAAGGAGGAGGAGGAAGAGGAGATGGAAGAAGAAGAAGAAGAAGAAAAAGAAGAACAGGAGGCGGAGGAGGAGGAAGAAGAAAGGGAGGAGGAGGAAGAGTTGTAGGAGATGGAGGGTATGGAGGAAAAGAAGGAGGAGGAGGAGATGGAAGAAGAAGAAGAAGAAAAAGAAGAACAGGAGGCGGAGGAGGAGGAAGAAGAAAGGGAGGAGGAGGAAGAGGAGAAGGAGAAGGAGGAATAAGAGGAGTAGGAGAAGGAGGTGGAGTAAGTGAAGGAGGAGATGGAAGAGGAGGAGGACGAGGAGAAGAAAGAACAAGAGAAGAAGAGGAAGGAAAGGGACAAGGGGGAAGGGGAAAGGGGAACGGGAAAAAGGGGGGGGGGGGCAGAATGGTAAGGCCCGTATGGAAATATGTTCTCTGTGGCTTATGAAAATGAAATGCGCTTATGGAGGGGGTATGGGAGGGGGCTGGGGAGACACGGGGTAGGAGGAATAGGGTAGGGGGAGGGGGTGTCTAGATGTTATAGAGGGAGCGGGAATATTCTATTAGGATGTATTGCGGCAAATCTTTTCTTTCTATGCGGGGAAAGTTCTGACAGCAAGCATCAACCCTGAAAGATAACTCAACTACCAACTGTCTTCTGCCAACACTTGAGAAAGTTTCTACCTGATGACGAAGGGTTTACGCCAATGCAGTGACAACACCACTTCCAAATCACCTAACAAAAAAACAAAATAATTAGTTTATGGTGACAATACATTCAAATCGACAACAACAGGAGCCAAATATCGACCCCAACCCACGTGCCATTAGCCATGCATAGCGTGCCATATTTTATAGCGTGTGATGTTGTTGCAGGAGAGACATAAGAGACCGTGTAGGTGTCACTATAACACCATATGTGTTATTGTTGTTGCTAATCAGTTTAATGTTAAAAGCCACTTATTACTTGAGTTCGTTGGAGCAAAGTAAACGCAGTTGGGCTTACAACGGTCTGTATAATTCAGCTTCGCTCGCTAATAATGTCTCATAATATGCAACCTGCAATTATGCTTAACTGGCGGTATTGCTACTGGCAAAATTCCCTTTGCAATTTCATGGATTATACAGGAAGTGAAGGTACACAGAAACATTTATTTGCTTATTTTAATTTTCACATTGATATATTACCTCGTTAATTGTATTTTTATTGGATTGATATTATCTGCAAAGATAAAAAAAGCAATATAGAGAAGAACTTTCAACTCACATATAGTAAGAAGATAGACACAGAGTGATAGGTGAATGTATGATATATGAATAATATCGGTAATGATAAGAATCATGATAATGATAATGAAATATAAAAATGATAATAATACTAATGATAATACTACTAACGATAATAATAGTGATAAAAGTGAAAGCAATAATGATAACAATAATAGTAACATAACAGTTGTGACAATATTAATAATGTCAATGAAAACGAGGACAGCAGTAAGGCTAACATACACACACACACACACACAAACACACACCCACACCCACACACACACACACACACACACAAAGGCATTCCTATACGAGAACTATTTATCTATCATTACAAAGTATACAGACAGAGCTATACAGTGCAATCATGAACCTATTTATACAGACTTAATAGTCCTTCTACCTATGATATATTTCACGGCTTCGAACTCCGTCTCGGGAGAGTATTCATTCACAGTTCAGACGTGTCATGACCAGGATAAATCGCGCTAGATTGCCAATTAAAACTTTTCCTCTTAAGGTGCATTTTGGTCTTTATTTATTTCGTTATTTATTCATCTTTTTATATTTTATTTTCAAGGCGTAAGATGTGTTACGGAGGAGTGGGGGAGGGGGAGGGAGGGAGTGAGGGAGGCTTACACGGTGTGATTAGAGTACAGAGTTTGTGCTTATGAGTGTTGATACGTGTTGTGTTGTATTGTATTGTGTGTGTGTGTGTGTGTGTGTGTGTGTGTGTGTGTGTGTGTGTGTGTGTGTGTGTGTGTGTGTGTGTGTGTGTGTGTGTGTGTGTGTGTGTGTGTGTGTGTGTGTGTGTGTGTGTGTGGTGTGTGTGTGTGTGTGTGTGTGTGTGTGTGTGTGTGTGTGTGTGTGTGTGTGTGTGTGTGTGTGTGTGTGTGTGTGTGTGTGTGTGTGTGTGTGTGTGTGTGTGTGTGTGTGTGTGTGTGTGTGTGTGTGTGTGTGTGTGTGTGTGTTTTGTGTTTGTGTACATATGCTTTTGATACAGAGAGAGAGAGAGAGAGAGAGAGAGAGAGAGAGAGAGAGAGAGAGAGAGAGAGAGAGAGAGAGAGAGAGAGAGAGAGAGAGAGAGAGAATATGAATAAATAGACGGATAACTAGAAATATATCTAAAGTAGTACATATATACAAAACCAGAAACGGAGAATAGAAGTTAATTAGAAAGAGAGATATATATATATAGAGAGAAAGAACGAGGCAAACCCAAATACAGAAAAAGAACGAGACAGAGAGTGAGATAGCAAGAGAAAGGGAGAGTAGTTTGCCCCGTACATAATACCTGAATTAGCACTGGCTATTGCATTATCCAAGGGAAGCGAAGCAAAATTCTAGACGATATTAGAGCTGCCATGGCTTATTTTACATCAAGCCAGCGACATCTATTGAATTTACAGCCCGAGTTGAAAGCTCTTGTCCATCGCTTCCCCGGGTTGGATTCGGGTGCATTCTCTGTTCTCCTACAAAAGATAACTGCATTTGATATGAAAAGCAGATTAATTTGAACTTTAGGGTCGGTTGGGGGAAAGGAGTGAAGACACCTTGTCTAAGGACGGTTTGTTTCTATGTTTGTGTGTGTTTGTTTGTGTGTATGGGTGTGTGTATGCATGTGTTTCTGTGTGCATTGTGTGTGTGTGTGTGAGGCTTCATTTCGTGTTTCGATATATGTTTTCTTTTTGCTTCTGCTTCTGCTTCTGTCTGTCTGTCTGTCTGTCTGTCTACCTCTCTCGCTCCTCTCTTCTCTCCCCTCTCTCTCTCCCTTCTATCCATCAACCCCCTCTTTCTCTTCTTTCTCATCCCCCCCCCCCCCACCTTCGCTAGACAAGCTCATATAAAGGTAAACAATCAAACGCAAAGAAGCAATGTAACTTATAGACATCTAGAGACACTAGCTGTATATAAATTGCCTCTGGATACACTAGCTGTGATCTATGACCTCATGTCCCGAATATTTTGCTCTTTGTGGAAGTAAATAATGACGCTTTCTACTCAGACTCCGTTGATGTATTGCCATTGAATTTCTATGAAAAAAACAGTAATCTATTTTGATAGTCCAAGGAATGAAAGTTTCGATAAACAGATGATGTATTGATTCGCTGGGACTAAATCTTTTAATTTTCTGTTGAAAGAGAACAGGGGTCGTTTCCTTCGTACCTTTTTTTTTCTTTTTTTTTTTCTTTTGAAAGTGTATGTTAGTTTCAAGTTAGGAGACCCATATATTAACAAGTTTAATCCGAGAACATTAACCAAAACCGATATTTCATAAAGGTCAGATCCGTTTCGACCCTTAATTTCCGGTTTTCTATTTTTTTTTTCTTAACAAGAGAGAACGTACTGTATAGGAGTCCATTACTGCTTATGTATGTATCTTTACGTGTTGTTTAGTAAAGCTGTTTAAACTCAAACACTTTTTGGGAAAGGGTTCTAGCTGCCTCTGACAACCGGGAAAAGTTTGACATTTTGACATAGCAGGAGACTGTGTGATGATGGTGATGTGATGGAGAGGATTATGATATGTACTTCTGTAAGGATAAGTATATGCATATATATATATATGTATATATATATATATATATATATATATATATATATATATATATATATATATATATATATAGATATAGAGAGAGAGAGAGAGAGAGAGAGAGAGTTTAGAGAAACCACTACTGTACACTCAACCACGGCCACGACGAAACCAAAACAAAACAAGACAGAAAGACAGACAGACAGACAAAGCCAGAAAAAAAACAAGAGCTTAGCTACAATGACCACGCATCCATCAAGAACCAACAGGGAAAAAAAGAAGAAAAAAAAAAGAGAAAAAAATAGCTTTCAATTCACGAAACAGAGGCAGAAAGTCCTACAAAATATATCAAGTTTTTGATAACTCGATACACGAATAAGAAAAGACGCAACAAAGATAAAAGGAACGAATAAAATATAAATGAAATGGATTGGTCTTAAATACTGGACATATATTCCTCT
>BOPN01001903.1:129210-131710 GCA_017312705.2 Penaeus japonicus
GAAGGGGGGGGGGGGGGGGGGGGGGGGGGGGGGGGGGGGAGGGGGAGGGGGAGGGGGAAGGGGAAGGGGAAGGGGAAGGGGAAGGGGAAGGGGAAGGGGAAGGGGAAGGGGAAGGGGAAAGGGGAAGGGGAAGGGGAAGGGGAAGGGGACGGGGACGGAGACGGGGAAGGGGAAGGGGAAGGGGAAGGGGAAGGGGAAGGGGAAGGGGAAGGGGAAGGGGAAGGGGAAGGGGAAGGGGAAGGGGAAGGGGAAGGGGAAGGGGAAGGGGAAGGGGCAGGGGCAGGAGGAGGGAGGGGCTCAACTCTATTCGTAACATTTCTGTGTTCATTATGCCAGTTAGGGGACGTTTTAGTGCAGAGACGGGAGGGGAAGGACGGTAGGGAAAAGCGGAGGAAAGGGAAGGGGGAATTGGGGAAAAACGGAGGAAAGAGAAGAAAGGGAAGAGAAGGTTGGGAAGAGTGGAAGTTAAGGGAGGTGGAGAAAGGTGGAGGGAAGTGAAAGTGAAGACGATGGAGGGAAGCGGAGGGAAAATGGCATAAATGAAGGGGAGGAGAAGTGAGGAAGAGTAGAGGAAAGGGAGGGGGAAGTAAGGAATAGAGATGTGAAGGAGAGGTAGGGAAAAGAGCAAATATGGAGAAGAAGAGGAGGGAAGGTAGAGGGGAAGTGTGTAAGTGGGGAGGAGAAAGGAGAAGATAAGGTGAAGGAAGGATAGTATGAAGCAAGGAAAAGGGTAGGGTTAGATAAGGCGAAGAAAAGGGTCATTAGTAGAAGAGAAAGAGAAGGGAGGGCAAAGTAGGGGAAAAGAAGGATGAAAATGGAAGGGGAAAAAGAAGAGAGAGAGAGAGGTAAGGGGGGAAAGAGGTGACTAGAGAATAAGACGGGTAGGGGGAGGGAGGGGAGGATGGTGAGGGAAGGGGGGAGAGAAGGATGGTTAGGGGAGGGAGGGGGAAGAAAGGGGAAGGGAAGGATGTGGAGGAGGAAGGAGGTAAGACGGTTAGGAGAGGGAGGGCGGGGGGAAGGAAGGGAGGGAAGAGGGAAGGAGAAGAGATAATGGAAGGGGGAAGAGGGAAAGGAGAACTTAATGGTAGGGGGAGTGGGGGGAGGGGGTAAGAAGGAAGATGAACGAATTAAGGCGCAAAAACTTTCCGGTCTTTTATTTTGGTTCATCATTTATGCCTTCGTTTTATTGGCATTTCTGGAGGTCATTACTGATTTATTTCTTCTCTCTCTCTCTCTCCCCCCATCCCCCTCTCTCTCTGTCTCTCTCTGTCTCTCTCTGTCTCTCTTCCTTTCTCTCTCTCTCTCTCTCTCTCTCTCTCTCTCTCTCTCTCTCTCTCTCTCACTCTCTCTCTCTCTCTATCTCTCCTTATTCTGTTTCTCTCTTTCACTTATTATCTTTAAGAATATTGCTGAATATCCTTTATGCCATGTACGGAGAAGATAAATAGATAGATAGATAGATAGATAGATAGATAGATAGATGAATAGATGGATAGAGAGACAGATAGATAGATAGATAAATAGATAGGTAAATAGATAGATATATAAGAAGATAGATTAATAAGTAGATAGATAGAGAAAAAAGACAAAAAAGAAAGAAGAAAAAGAAAATGAAAGAAAGAAATAAAAAAAGAAAGAAAAAAAGAAAGAAAGAAAGAAAGAAAAAAACAAAAAAAAACGGACAGACAAACAGGAAGAGGGTGAAACAGAATTTGATACATAAAGAGGAATAGACCCAAATACGTTTTCAATAAAGAGAAGGTAAAGAAAACAAGCTTAAAGCCCCACCGTGGCACTTGTTGACAGGCGGCGGGTGAAGGATGGCACTGTGTCTCAGCAAGTGTCCTCTCGCAGGTAATTAGAGGGCGAGTGTGAGTACCGCAATATGGAGCTGCAGAGTGGCACTGTGAGGGAGGGAGAGTGTGAGGGAGGGAGGGAGGAGGCTGTGAAGGAGGGAGAGATATGGGGGGAGGGAGGGTATGAGGGAGGGGGAGGGGATTTGAGGGAGGGAGGGAGGGAGGAGAAGGTGTGAGTGAGGGAGGAGAGGGTTTGAGGGAGGGTATGCGGGAGGGAGAGGGATGGAGAGTGTGAGGGAAGGAGGATGGGATGTGAGGGAGGAAGGGAGGGCATGAGGGAGGGAGAGATATGAGGAGGGAGTGTGTGAGGGAGGGAGGCAGGGATTGGAAGAGGAATGTAGGCGAAGAATCTGACTCAGGAAGGAATGAGGGAGAGTGAGAGAGAGAGAGAGAAGGGAAGGGAAGGGGGGGGGGGATACAAGCAATGAGGGAGTGAGGGAGAGCGTAAATGAGAGTCATCAACCATCACTCAACCGAAGACTTTGTCGATTCGAAGCCGTCATTCTTCTGTAGTTACGCAAATGTTTGATAAAAAGGATGTTATTGATGATTATTGGTGCCACGCGGTGCCATGGTTGATGGGGAGGGACGGGGGGAAGGGAGTCAGGGGGAGGTAGGTAGTAGGCACAAGGGCACATAGCGTG
>BOPN01001903.1:136710-156710 GCA_017312705.2 Penaeus japonicus
AAATAGGAGGGGAACGGGGGGCACCGGTAAGGAAGGAGGGGAGGGAAGAGGTGCAGGGGAAGGGGGGGGGGGGAGGGGAGGGGGAAGTGGTTTATCGCGAGCTTCCGGAGGTGACGAGATAACTTGAGTAATTAACTCATCAAAGTTCCTGGCGCGAGAGACCTCAGCCTCGCCTGTGTTTTTCTTAACCTCTTTATACTTGAGTCAGGTTTTTTTTTCTTCGTTTTTCGTTTTTTTCGTCTTTTTTTATGATTTTGTTCTTGTTTTTTTTTCTCTGCTTTGCTTTTGTTTAGCTTATCTTTTATTGTTATTCATATTCTCTGTTATCTTCTTATATTCTTTTATTCTCGTGTTCTTATTGCCATTATTTAAGATTTTACCTGGTTTCCATAAACATTTATCAATTTTGTCTGTCTGTCTCTTTCTATGTCCATCCGTCTATATTAGTATCTCTGTCTCTGTCTTTCTCTCTCCCTCCTACCCCTCCCAGCCTCTCCCAATCTTTTTCTACCCCCCTCTCTCACATAATCTCTCTCTCTCTCTCTCTGTCTCTCTCTCTCTCTCTCTCTCTCTCTCTCTCTCTCTCTCTCTCTCTCCTCTCTCTCTCTCTCTATATATATATATATATATATATATATATATATATATATATATATATGTATATATATATATATATATATATATATTGTGTGTGTGTGTGTGTGTGTGTGTTATATATATATATATATATATATATATATATATATATATATATATATATATATATATATATCTTTCTCCTCTCCCTCCCCCTCTCTCCCTCCCTCACTCACCCCCTTCAGTCTTCATATGCCTCACCATCCTTTATTAAAGTATCATCCCCTCCCTTTTTTATCAACGTCCCCTTCCTCTCCTTTCATACGGCTCGTCTGAAAGAGTCTATTGTTACAACTTCTTCTTCTTCTTCTTCTTCTGCCCCCAACCCGTTCTTTTCTTCTTTTTTTTGGTTTCTTATTTCATCTTTTAACTCTCTCTCTTGTCTCCTTCCTTCTCCCTTTTTTTTTGTTGTTGTGTACATCCTCCTCCTTATTTCCTTCTTTTCTTTTCTTTCTCTCCCTGCTCCTCCTCCTCTTTCTCCTTCTTCTCCTCCTCCTTTACCTCGCCCTCTTTCTTCCTCCTCCTCTTTATACCTCTCTTCTTCTCCCTCCTCTACCTCCTCCCCCCCCTCCTCCTCCTTTACCTCCTTCCCCTACTCCTCTCCCCGCTAATCTACCTCCATCCCCTACTCTCTACCTCCTTCCCCTCCTCTACCTCCTCCTTCCCCTCCTCTTCCTCCTCCTTCCGCTCCTCTTCCTCCTCCTTCACCATTTCTTCCTCCTCCTCTTCCTCTTCTTCCTCCTCCTTATCCTCCTTCTCTTCCTCCACCTCCTCCTCCCCCTCCACCCCCTCCCCAACCTCTTCTTCCACCTCCTCCTCCTCACACCTCTCACCACTAAAGCGAAACGTAAACACGCTTTTTTTCCTTCTGAAAATAGTGTGAAAATATATCATTATTGAAGTGTCTCGGGCGTAGCATTACCGTGTGAGTTACGTGGACGGCGCGCGGTGTATCGACGATCATTAAACTGACAATTAACATTGATCAATAAAGTTTATCATGGTTCTTAAAATTGATAGACTTTATATCATGCAAGTGAACTACTTTTTTATCATTCATTTTCTCTCTCTTATTCTTCTTCATTTTTTTTCGAGATCTACATGATATTTTTCAATTATTTTTTCTTCTTCTCGTGTTTTTATTCTCATCATCTTCATTTCTTCTTCAAATGTTCTCGAGTTCTTCTTTCCACATTACTTTTTTCCAATTATTATTTTTTCTTCTCTCGTTTCCCCTCTCATCCTCTCACCATTCTTCTTTCTCATTTTTCTTCCTTTTTTCTTCTTCTCTCATTTCCCTTCTCATCATTTTATCACTTTTCTTTCTTATTCCTTTTTTTTCTCTCTCGATTTCTTCTCTTCCCATTACTTTGCAATTGATCGCAAGTGCTCCACGGGTTATGAAGTGTTATGGCAGGAGTTAGTCTGGCGTGGAAACAGAATTGACAGATTCATTAGTTTTGGGTGGATATTGAGCGTGTGTGTTAAGGGACAGAGGGTGTTATGGGGTTGCGTGCTTGTTATGGGGTGCTGGTGTTGTGTGGGTGTGTGATTTCTTTGGTTGCGTTGTGTTATAGGGAGGAATGGTGTTATGCGGATGTGTGTTAAGGGTGGGAAATTGTTTTGTTTGTGTGTGCTTCTTTGGCTGGATATCGAGCGGATGTGTTAAAGGACGGATGGTGTTATGTGGGTGTGTGATTATTTAGGTTGATGGTGTCATGTGGGCGTGTGTTAGGAGAAAGTTAGTGTTATGTGGATGGTGATTTTTTGGTTGAATCGTGTTATGTGAGTCTGTGTTAAGAGAGGAATTGTGTTATGTAGGCATGTTTTTTGTGAGGGAAGGTGTTATGCGAGTTTGTGCTTGTTTGGTTGGCTTGTGTTATGTGGGTGTGTGCTTGTTTGGGTAGTGTGTATACATGGGTAATTTCGAATGTGTTTGTGAGTTTATAAGTCATTGTGCGAGGGTGTTTGTCTGTATGTCTACTTTTGTGCATGTGCATATTTGCATATGTTTGCATATGCCTTTGTATATTTCGTGTCTCTGTTTGTGTTTGTAGAACAATGGTGTGTTTAATGACCCCTATCATATAACATACGCAAGGAAGGCAAACAATAAATATGGATATTGAATATAATATTTGTTC
Organism: Penaeus japonicus; assembly: GCA_017312705.2. Classification (NCBI taxonomy): domain Eukaryota; kingdom Metazoa; phylum Arthropoda; class Malacostraca; order Decapoda; family Penaeidae; genus Penaeus; species Penaeus japonicus. Next base: position 139,491 of record BOPN01001903.1, read on the forward strand.
AGGGTACTTTAAGTTCTTTTTGGCTCTCTTTCCTTTTGTCTGTCTGCCCCTCTCTCCCTTCTCTCTTTCTCCCTTTTTTTCCCTATTTCTATCTCCTTTCTCTCTCTACCCGTCTTCTCTCTCTCCCTCCCACCTCTTCTACCTCCTTCCCTCCCCTCTTACCCCCCTCCCTCCCCTCCTACCTCCCTCCCTCCCCTCCTACCTCCCTCCCTCCCCTCCTACACCCCGCCCTCCCCTCCTACCCCCATCTCATTCACTCTCTTCTCACCCTCCATCCCACCACTCTATCTCTACACGTACCTCAACAGTCTCAAAGTCCCCCCCCCCCCTTTTTTTTTGCTTCCCCCCCCATCCGGTCTCAACACCCTCCCTCCTCTCCTTGTATAAATGGCAGTGACACGCTATATGGCCACAAATTCAAGCACTTACGAAAATAATGTAGGAACTGAAGTCAAGTAAGAGGTAATCGATGCCTCGACCCGGGTTTAGGAGGTGAGGGTTTCGCCGATGAATGACCGGGTGTGATGATGAAGATTATTACTATCATTGTTATTATCGCCGCCTTTTTCTTACTACCATTACTAGAACTATTATTATTGCTACTACTTTTACTAGTTCTATTACGAAAATAACAACTGCCACTACTACTCATACTACTACTGCTACTTCGACTGTAACTGATACTACTACTATCACGACTAAACTACTACTATCGCGACTAGAATTACTACTACTAATACTACTACTACTACCACCACTGCTAGTAGTAGTCATTATCACCTTCAACAACATCATTATCTCTATTACAATACTCCTTATCGTTGTAGATATCCTAATCATCATCATCACATACCATTATCCCTCTTGCTACGACAAACATTATATAAAAAAAGAGAAAATATTCTCCAAAGTTTATATTTTCAAAGTCTACTATTCCCAGGCCCCTCACCCGTCACGAACCACGCCTTCGCACGCCCTCAAGGTACTTCACACCTCGAATCTATTAGTGTATCGGCATTTTAGACGCCCCTTCTTTCTCCTTCCCTTTGTCTCTCCTTCTTTCTCTGACTTTTGTATTTACCTTTTTTATTTTCTCTCTCTAGTTCGTTTTTTTATTTTGTTTCATATTTTTCTGTCTGTTTGTTTTTCTTTCATTTTTTATATTTCTTTCTCTGTTTGTCTGTCTCTGTCTGTTTCAGTTTCTGTTTGTCTGTTTCAGTTTCTATTTGTCTGTCTGTCTATTTCAGTCTCTCTCTCTCTCTCTCTCTCTCTCTCTCTCTCTCTCTCTCTCTCTCTCTCTCTCTCTCTCTCTCTCTCTCTCTCTCTCTCTCTCTTTCTCATTCTCCCTCTCCCTCTCCCTCTCTTTCATTAAACTCTTTCTCTCTCTCACTGTGTCTCCCTTCCACGCTTTTTCCCAACTTTTTTACTCCATGATACATGAACATGTACCACCATGGCTGTCGCCCTAAGTAGCCTTTTAGTTATCGATACTTGTTATAAAGCTAGGAATTACGAGCAGTGAAGAATGAGGGTTTGACGTGCTACTCTCTCTCTCTCTCTCTCTCTCTCTCTCTCTCTCTCTCTCTCTCTCTCTCTCTCTCTCTCTCTCTCTCTCTCTCTCTCTCTCTCTCTCTCTTTCACTCTCTTTCTCTCTCTCTCACTCCCTCTTTCTCTCTCTCTCCTTCTCTCGCTCTTTCTCTCTCTCCCTCCCTCGCTCTTTCTCTTTCTCCCCCCCTCTCTTTCTCTCTCTATTTCTCTCTCTCTCCCTCTCTCTCTGTCTTGCGCTTTCTCTTGTGCTTAAGTGTTTTTCCTGCAGTACCTGTTGGTGGTGACAGAGGGTTGGGTAAACAAGGTTAAGTAGTATGAATGAGGTGATGGAGGAGGAGGAAGAGGCGGAGGAGGAGGGGGAGTAGGAGTAGAAGTAGGAGAAGGCGAAGGATATAGAGAGGGAGAAGGACCTGGAGGTAGTGGTGTGAATGGAAAGAGGAACGATTATGAAAAGAACAAGGAAGAAGAGCAGGGTGATGATGATGTTAATGATGATAATAACGATAATAATATAGATAAAGATAATAATGTTGATAATAATGATGATGATAATAAGAAAAGTAGGAAGACGAAGAGAAGGGCAATCAGTGGGATAGAAATTTGAAAGTTAAAGGAACAAGCAAAGAAAAAGAAATAATTTTCTCTCTCCTTACCCCTCTCTCTCTATCTGTTTGTCTCTCCCTTTCTCTCTGTCTTTCTTTTTCTCTTTCTCCCCTCCCTCTCACAAACCCACGCGGGTAGTGAAACATCCACGTTAATACTTTTCTTATTTATTTTCATACCTGTTAGTTGCCAACAAACATGACTCGCATATATATTTAAATCCATATCTATAAAAAAGATTGATAAATATTGGCCAAGAGATAACATAGACGAGAAACAGACCAACAGGGCAATATCTGTATTAGAACTGCAGTTGCAGGTTGATATTTATCAGAAAAGATAGTATTGCCAAAACTAAGGTGGATTAATCACTAACGTAATTACTAAATTATGCATTTGTTAGTATCACCATCATCCCTATTGTCATTACGATTATTATCACTATTTTTATTTTCATCATTATCATTATTATTATTATCATTTTTGTTATCATTATCATTACTCTCCTCATTATTATTATCATTGTCATTATCATTATTGTTATTGTCATTATCAATATTATAATTATTAATATTATTTTCATTATCATCATTGTAATTATTATCAGTAGTATTATGATCATCAATATTATCATTACTATTATTACTACTATTATCATTACTATTATCCATATCAATAATATCATTATCACTATCATCATTATCAATATTGTTATCATCATCATTATCAATATTATTACCTTTATCAATATCACTGCAATCATTATCATTAATTTTGTTACTATCATGATCATTATTATCATTATCATTATTTCCATTATTAGCATTATCATCATCGCCATTATTATCAATTATCTTTATCATTGTCTTTAGTACTATTAGAAGGAGGAGGAAGAGGAGGAAGAGGAGGAAGAGGAAAAGGAGGAGGAAAGGAGGAGGAGGAGGAGAAGGAGGAAAAGGAGGAGGAGGAGGAGGAAGAGGAGGAGGAGGAAGAAGCCAAGAAGAACCACGAGGGAGGTAGAAAGAAGCTGGCAGCGTTACCATCTCCTGTCATCGACTTCCCTCTAGCCATCTCTTCTTTCTTCTTCTTCTTCTTCATCTCCTCCTCCTTCTTCTTCATCTCCTTCTTCTTCTTCTACTTCTTTATATATATATATATATATATATATATATATATATATATATATATATACATATATATGTATATATATATGTATATATATATATATATATATATATATATATATATATATATATATATATATATATTATTGTCATTGTTATCATTATCATTATTGTCACTAAACATTGTTAGCATCCTTATCATAACTATAAATGTTATTTTTTAAAATCATTCCTATTGTTATTATCCTTACTATTATTATCACTTTTATATTTATGTTTTTTTTTATCATTATCACTCCTAATATTGTGATCATCGTTATCATTATTGTTGTCATTATTATTATGTTCTTATCATCATCATTGTCATCAAGCTATCATTATCATTATCATCATCATATTACCGCTATCATCCCTCCCTCCCCCCCTCCCTCCCTCCCTCACCCCTTCCCACACACACACAAAGAGAGTAAAAACACGTAAAACGTAACTAAAAGTGATAAGATTGTCTCAGTCCCGCCAATTATCACTGTCCACTGACTGGGTTATCTTAGGTCACCAGGAACGGAAGAGGAGGAGGAAGGGAGGCGAAGGATAAGGATGAGAGGCGAGGGTGAGGGGAGAAGGATAATAGAGAGGGAGAGAAAGGGAGGGAGAAGGATGAGAGAGGGAGAGAAGGGGGGGGGGGGAAGAAGGATGAGATAGTTAAGGGGGTGGGTTGGGAGGAGGAGAGGGTGAAAGGCAAGGATGTTTAGGGTGAAGGAGAAGGGAGAAGAAATAAGGATGATAGAGAAGGCAGGGGAGAGGAGAAGAGAGGAGAGGGGTTATAAGGGGAGGAGGGAAGGAATGGAAAGTGAAGAAGAGGGTTAAACGAGAGAGAAAGGGCGAGGGGGAGGAAGGGAGAGAAAGGTGACGGGAAAGTGAGTGAGAGGAAGGGAGGGAGTAAGAAGTGAGGAAGTGGGAGAGTGATGAAAAGTAAATGAGGAAGCGCGATGAAGGGTAATGAAATGAGGAGAGAGATAGTGAGGAAAAAGGAGGAAATGGTGGGAGAGAAAATGAGGGAAAAAGAGTCTAAATATGGACATTGAGAGGAAGGGAGGGAAGGAAGCGGGGAGAATGAGAGGAAGAGAGGGAGAGAGAAGTAAGGAGAAAAGGAGACGGTGAGATAAAAAGAAGAGGTAAGAAGTGAGGAAGTAGAGAGAGAGAGAGAGAGAGAGAGAGAGAGAGAGAGAGAGAGAGAGAGAGAGAGAGAGAGAGAGAGAGAGAGAGAGAGAGAGAGAGAGAAAGAGAAAGAGAAAGAGATAGAGATAGACAAACAGAGAGAGATAGAGAGAGAGAAATAGAGAGAGGGAGAAAGAGAAAGAAAGAGAGAGTGAGAAAGAGAGAAGAGAGAGAGAAAAAAGGAGGGAGAATAAAAGAAGGGCAGGAATGAAGACTGAAACGAGGGGAAAAAGAGAGAGAGAGAGGAAGAGCAGGAGGGTGAAGCGAAGGGGAAAGCAAGGTGAAGAGAGGGGAGAGAGGGTGAGGGGAGAGAGGGTGAGGGGAGAGAGGGTGAGGGGAGGGAATGGGAAGGAGACGATATTCTTAATGCGGTGGCGATAGGCAGTGTATGGGGACGCGCGATTACGTTAGGGCGCTCGTGCGTGTGTGTGTACGGGGGGAGGGGGAGGGGAAAGGGGTGGGGGGGGGGGGGGTTTAAGGATGGGAATCATTGGTTTGTTTAGTCGATGTTTTAGAGCGTTTTTAAGTCGGATGTTGACTTTGTTCTTATGTTGTTATTCTGTTATTGATATTTTCATTATTGTTATTATTATTATTATTATCATTATTATTATCATTATTATTATTATTATTATTATTATTATTATTATTATTATCATTATTATTATTATCATTATTATCATTATTATCATTATTATCATTATTATTGTTATCATTATTATTACTATCGTTATTATTTTCATAACCATCACTATTACTATTACTGTTATTATCATTATCATCATCATTGTTACTATTTATATCATTATTATCATCATCATCATCATTGTTCCTATCTATATCCTTATCATCATAATCTTTTCAATGTTATTATTGTTGTTATCATTATTACTATTATTATCATCATCATTATCCTCATTATCATTTCAATATTATTATTGTTGTTATTATTATTACTATCATTATCATCATCATTATCATTATTACTATTGTATCATCATTTCCATTATGATCATCATCACTTATCGATATTATTATCATCAACATCATTATCATCATCATCATCTTCATCCTCCTCATAATCATCAATATCTTCATCATCATTTCTGACGAATCTTGATCATAATTATCATTATCCTTATAACTATTATTATTATTATTATTATTATTATTATCTCTGTCACTATAAAATAGAAATGAAAACATTAGAAAATGGAGATCTAGCAAAGCAGAAATTTTGCAAGTCATTCGTGTGAAAACTTGCTCTCTCTTCCTCCCCATGTAAAAGTCCAAAGCCTTTTTATCATCCTGTGAGAATGTATTGTCAACGGTCTCAACAAAAGGAAAAGAAGAGAGAGAGAGATAGAGAGAGAGAGAAAGAGAATGAGAGAAAGAGCAGATAAGAGGAGAGAGAGAGATAGATAGATAGAGAAAGAGAGAGAGAGAGAGAGAGAGAGAGAGAGAGAGAGAGAGAGAGAGAGAGAGAGAGAGAGAGAGAGAGAGAGAGAGTAGAAATGGAATGAAATTAATAGGCAATCTGTAAGTGTAAACGTAAATCGAACATGGAATTCCTGCCTTTTAAACCCCACGCTCCCTCCTCCCTACATTCTCTTCCCTCGCCCCCCCCTCCCCTCGTCCCCTATCCCCTCTCCCCTCTCTCCGCCCTACCCCCTTCCTCCTTCCTCTATCCTCCCTCACCCCTCTCCTTACCCCTTCTCCTCTCCCCTCCCTCTCCTTCTCCTACCCCTACACCCTCTAAGCCAGCCACACGCCCACCCATCCTCCCCTTCACCTTCTAACCCACCAACATGCCCACCCTCTAACCCACCCACACGCCCATCCTAAGCCTCCCACACGCCCACCCTCAGGCTCTCTCGGTAAAGCGCAATTTTCCAGTCCGTTACTCAAGGCCGCGGGCGGATTCCAGGGAGATGCGAGAGCGGGAGGGAACTAGAATCATCACTAACCTCTACCACCCCCTCCCCCTATCATCCCTCCTCCCTCCTCCCCTCCCCTTCCTATGACGAGCCACCTTCTCTCTCCTAGTACAGCTCTCCGTACTTTTATTAGACCCCTTTACCCTTTTCCCCTTCCGATGAGGCCTTCTACCCCCCCCCCCCCACCAACCCTTCTATCACATCCCCTCCCCTCTCTTCTGACATCCCTTCCCCTCACCTCTCCATTCACCTCCGTTTCTCCACCCCCTTCTGTCTCCTATCATGTCCCTTTCTCCTCCCCCTCGTATCACACCCTTCCCCTTCCCCCTTCTCCTCATTTCCTCTTTTCCTCTCTTCCCCTTTCCATCCTCCCTCTACCCTCTTCCCTCCTGCATGTCATCCCATACCCCTTCCTCTCATCCCCCTCTATTCCCTCCTTACCCCCCCCCCCACTCTGTCTCTCGCTCTATACCCCTCCCCTTCCTCTAACGCCCCTCCCCTCCCCCTAACAACCCTACATCTCATGGGAACATTATCTGTTTTATGCCCATTTATAAAGGGACAGTTTGGGGATTTGTGTTTGTGTTTTTCTCTTATCGTATTTATTGTATCGCATTTTTCGAATTCACCAATATTTACTCTACAGAAGGCACACGCAACATGGTCCTTTATCCTCGTATAATAAAATCCATCAGCAGCTAAATTTGAAGGAGACAACCAATTAATTGGCCATTCAATAAAAGATTCTAGTCGGTTCTTTTCATAAATTAATCCAATATTACCTTCCGTATAAGAATAATAAGCCCAGTCTCTACAAGATTTTTTATCTATAGGATTTTTTTTGAATTTCTGAAGATTTTCAAAGCCATATAATGATTGCGCAAACGAACACCCGGGGCTTTTCTTCTTGTGAATCTTTATAATATCTTCTGATCCTATGATATTCTTCATATCCAACTTTAAATGACAAAGAAAACACTTTACATCGTTGTCGGTATAAATAAATCCAGCCTTAGCCAGTAACCGAGTGTCAATGGGAGATAATTGCTTGAAATGATTAAGATTGAATGTATCCAATCGATTTTTTTCGTGTAAAAACTCCATTGTCGGTTCCATTATGTTTGTAGACTTTTCTCAACTAGTACTGACAATGAACAATTACAAGCCTTGCTATGTATATACATATACATATATATGTCCCCGCCTCTACATAATATTTTGTTAGATTATTAGTTTAGAAATATATCCTCATCGTCAAGATATATTTTATTATCTTAGGATATATATATATCTCCTCATCGTTGAGTATCATTTATTTATATATATATATATATATATATAAGGAGAAATGAAAAGATAGATAGATAGATTTAGACAGAGATTTAGTTAATTTAATTAATTGAATCTAATGGCATACACTGTATATTTTATTTTATGTTTTGGTGATACTTCTCGGATTTTTGGTTTTGCTTCTCGGATTGTTGTTTCTTCCTTTGAAATGTAATTTTCTTTGTGAACCTCAGATTTATTTTTTTTATGCGCACGTGTGTGGGTAGGGTGGGGGAGGAGGGCTGTGATAGCCATGGCGGTTTTAAATGGCAAAAAGCCGAGGCTGGAGTAATTTTCACGTCATCTGCAGCCATTCTGAATTTTTCTAAAATACGATTTAAGCATTCCAGTTTAACCTCTGTGTAAACTGAAATTCAGATCCACACAGATATCCGCATACTCGCACACATACACATATAAACAAGCACACACGCGCACAAACACACACACCTACACCCCTATCCCCAGCAAGGTGCACACACAGGCATCAAAACTATCATATTCCAAACTACTCCAATTACTCCCTTCTATCCATCCTCTATCCCCCTCCTCCCATCCCATCCAATCCCCTCTCTCCTCTCCCCCCGCTCCTCCCCTCCCAGCTCCCCTTCCAACCCAACCTGCACCTCTCTCCTTTTTTTATTTACCCTCCCACTTCTCTCCCTACTTCTTCCCTTCCCCACTACCCCTCTCCTTTCCTTCCATACCCCCCTACCCTACCTACTCCCTCTATCCCTCCCCTCCTCCACCTCTATATCCCCTCCCCTACCCTCCCCTTTGCCACCTCCCCTACCCTCCCCTTAGCCCCCTCCCTTACCCTCCCCTTTGCCCCCTCCCCTTTGCACCCCCCCTCCCGCTATCCCTTCATCCCTCCCTCTATCCCTCCCCCCCCACCCCCCTTCCCCAGCATTTAATCCCTGCAGAGGCTAACGTGATCCTCGACACCAGCAATCACATCTAGCCAGTCTTGTGCTTTTTACTTACCGGATTAGGTTGTCTTTTGGACGCGGGAGAAACGGCGTAGATCCATCATGTCCCTCCCCCCCCCCCCCCCCCCTCCAGTCCATTATGCTTATTTGTTTGTTTGAGGTTTAGGCGTGTATAATTATACGTACACTTATGATAATGGTGATGGTATTGGGTTCGATGGTACGATGATTAAAAGGGGTGAAGATTGTAGTAATGGTGATATTGATTGTGGTGGTGATGATGATGGCGATATTGAGAATGATATTGGTTAGATAAAACTGCTGCTGATGATAATGACGGAAATGATAAAGATAACAATGATGAGAGAAATAATAACGATAACAATAATGATAAAAATAAGTATAGTAATTATGATGATAACAACAATAATGATAATGATAAAGACAATGATACGATATCATTCCACAATCCTTTCTCTCAAAATATGATGGTATTATCTTGATCCAAATGTCACTAATGTTATTAATTATTCAGTTTATCAATTCTTCATTACTCCTTCTCTCTCTCTCTCTCTCTCTCTCTCTCTCTCTCTCTCTCTCTCTCTCTCTCTCTCTCTCTCTCTCTCTCTCTCTCTCTCTCTCTCTCTCTCTCTCTCTCTCTCTCTCTCTCTCTCTCTCTCTCTCTCTCTCTCTCTCTCTCTCTCTCTCTCTCTCTCTCTCTCTCTGTTTGTCTGTCTGTCTAGTTGGTTAGCTGTGTAATATCATTCTGCATTGAACACCAATGTTGTAAAAAGACAATGCTACTTATGGATCAACTCTTAACTCTTCATCATTTTCATTGTTCGCCCATTGTACATCGCGGCTATGTTCCGCTTCTCGCTCTAAATCTCTCATTTCCTTTAAGTTTATTATTTCATTTGTGGTTTTGCCATGTCGGATTATCCTCCGCTTTTTCCTGTTTCATTTTTGCTTCGTTGTTTTTCTATTATTAATATTATTCTTGATCTATACATATTTCTTTAACTTCTGTTGCTCATATTTCGTATACACACACACACACACACACACACACATATAAATATATATATATATATATATATATATATATATATATATATACATATATATACATATATAAATATATATATGTATATATATATATATATATATATATATATATATATATATATATATATATATATATATATATATATATACATACACCCACCCTCTCCATTCTTACCCTTTTCCCTCCCCATTTCCTAGCCTCCACCAGAATAATCCAACCCAGACTAGTCTTTCACAGTAATAATAACATCGTTACCCTTTTTATCCAATCCTTCTCTCTACCTTTATCCACAGCGTGAACCCACTCCATTCTAAACCCTTACCCCTTTCTCCCCCTCCCCCAGCCCCCCCACCAGAATAATCCGACGAAATCCAATCCCTCGGCGCCTTCAGAGTAACTTTATCCCGTTATCCAATCCCTCCCCTCTGGTTTTATCCACCGCGCATTCTCCTCTTCCCTAACCCTTTCACCTCATCCCCTTCCGCTATACACTTCGCTATGCTCTTACTCTTCGGGTCGTTGTGGTAACCCCCTTTAGGGCTTATTTCTCTTTCCTCGCCCTTTTTCTCTCTCTCCTTCTTAATACTTGATTTTTTCTTCTTCTTTCTTGTTTCTCGTTTTGTACGTCCGTGGGTAATGTGGGTATGTTTTTTTTTCTGTCTGTGTCTTTCTATGACTATCTGTACGTGTCTTGTTCTCTTTCTTCTCTCCTCTCTCTTTCTTTCTCTATCTCTCTCTCTCTCTCTCTCTCTCTCTCTCTCTCTCTCTCTCTCTCTCTCTCTCTCCCTCTCTCTCTCTCTCTCTCTCTCTCTCTCTCTCTCTCTCTCTCTCTCTCTCTCTCTCTCTCTCTCTCTCTCTCTCTCTCTCTCTCTCTCTCTCTCTCTCTCTCTCTCTCTCTCTCTCTCTCTCTCTCTCTCTCTCTCTCTCTCTCTCTCTCTCTCTCTCTCTCTCTCTCTCTCTCTCTCTCGCGCGCGCGCGCGATTCCTTCCCCCCCACCTTCTCTTTCTTTTGCTCCCTCCAACCCACCCTCCCTCCCTCCCTCCCTCTCCCTTCCCCTCCTCCTCTCCGTCTCTTTTATGCGTTTTAAATTTCACTCCCTCGTTCTCATATTCTCTGTATCCGACGCAGTACCCCTCCCCCTCCCCCTATCCTTCTATCCCCCCCCCCCTCCCTTCACCACGCCATACCGAGAGGGGGTGTCCGCCTACCCCCACCCCCACCCCCCTCTCTGATTCACGATATTACTTTGGTCGATCATTTTTTCTTGCGCCAGAGAAAGACATAAAGAAATAATGATAAAAAGATAGAAGGTGAAGTTCCCGAATATCTGCTTTATTAACCTACTTTATTTTGGTTTCTGTTTGTGTCGATATTGCGGTTTTTTTTTCTTCGTGCTTTTATCGCCTGTTCTGTCTCTTTGATGAATATGCTTATCAGGTGGTGTGAATTATAGGTTTATTTGTAGCTGTGTGTCTGCCTGTATACTTCTGCCTCTATCTGTTTTTTTTTCTGTCTCTGTCTCCCTTTCTCTCTGTCTTTTGTCTGGTTGCCTGTATCTTTGCCGTTGCCTCTCCCAAACCCCTCTCCTTGCCTCTCTCCCCCCTCTTTCTTTCTCTTAATTCCTTTCTCCATCTCTCTTTCTCTCGTCTCTCTCTCTCTCTCACCCCCCCTCTCTCTCTCTCTTTCTTTCACTCTTTCTCTCTCGCTCTCTCTCCGTCTTCATTCTTTCGTCTTTCCCTTCTTGCCCAGTTCTCTTTTTCTCCTTCCCTTACTCCCTCTCACCCTTTCTCCATCAATTCTTTCTTATCCACTCTTCCCATCCTCTCTCCTTCCTTCCATCTCACTTCTCCTACAACCCTTGACTTCGTAACCCTTCCCATCCCCTCCCTATTTTCCTCCCTGTCCTTACGCTTTCCCCTTTCTTTCCCTCTTTCATCTCCCTCCCCGCCTTCCTCGCCACCTCCTTCCCCTCCTCCCATGTCTATTACTTTGAATTTAAACGTAACATATATTTTACAACAAAGCTTTCCTGGACACATTATGCTAAGGGTCTTATCATATTACGTTTTCACATATGCAAATGAAATTAGGTTCAAGTATACGCATAAATTGACTCGTGCAATAAAGTTCGCTGCTTGATCCGTACTCAAGCATCCAACGCTACGTTGATATGGGGCAACATCAGAGTATTGCAAGGAAATATGTTGCAGATAAACCGCTCGGCTCGACGGCAATGTCGCTTGCTTAGTTCAATTTAGCGTTACTTTGGAGTTCAAATGTTCCCACAGATTGTCAAGTTCATGGGCATTATCGTTTTAGAAAAAAAAGTATTTATATATGCGGTGGTTTTGATCGTGACTGCAATATTAACGTCTGTTTTGTATGCACTACGGCCTCTTAGTGCGAAGGTGTGACGTGTAATGTCCGTTTGAATTCATACACGTTCCATTCTCTCTTGCTTTTCTTTTACTTGAATTTCTGGAGAGGAAAAAAGAGAGGAATATTGAAATGCGTTCCAGGACTTTTCGTTCCTGTAGATAATTTTCACGACTGACCAGTGGTGGGCGAGATATCGGAGTGTGGGGAGGGGGGAGGGGGGAAGGGGGGATGGAGGAGCTATTAGCAGATGGGAAAATGGAGTTAAATGATGATACTGCCTGGATCATTTACTGTAAAAGATTCACACATACACGGACACATGTACACGTACACACACACTCACACACACGTTCACACACATACACACTCACACCTATAAACACCTACAAACACATACAGACATACACACAAACATACACTCTCTCTCTCTCTCTTTCTCTCTCTCTCTCTCTCTCTTTCTCTATCTCTCTCTCTCTCTATCTCTCTCTCCCTCTCTCTGCCTCTTTCTCTTTCAAATACACACACTCCGGCCTTGACCAGTGAGTGATGACTCCAATCCCTATTGTCTCCACTCACTTAATTGTTGATGTCTTGTTTACTCGTCTGCAAGGAAGGAGAAGGGGAGAAAGAGGAGAAAGGGATTCTGATGATGATGATGAAGAAGAATAGGTGAATGAAAAAGAGAAATAAAAAGAAGAGGGGAAGGAAAAGAAAGAAAGGAGAAGAATAAAGGAAGGAAAAGAGAGAAATGAAGAGGAGGAGGAGGAGGAGGAAGAAGAAGAAAAGAGGGGAGAGGATAAAGTGATTGGAAAAGGAAGAAGAAGAAGGGAAAAAGAGGAGAAGTACGAATGAGTACGTAGAGGAGAAAGAAAAGGAGAAGGAAAATCAGATAGAAGAATAAAAGGGATTGGAGAATGGAGAGCAAGGAAAAACGAGAGGAGGGAGGGCGGCGAACTGATGTCACCAGTGCTGTTGACCGGAGTGATGAAGGTGACGACGAAGACTGACACCATAATGTTGAGGAAGAGGCTGATGAGGGGAGAGTCTGAGATATATAATTTACGAAAAAAAAGTTATCTTTTTTTTTACCGGAACAGAGCAAGTGCGCACGAGCGAGAATAAATATCAAGAGCAGAGGAAATAATAGAAAAGAAAAAGCGAGGTAAGAATTTTAAACCCTGGTGCTCAGCCCTTGTACAAAGTCCCTTGGGGCTCTACCGCAGGCACGCGAACACAGCGAGTGGAGCGTGCATCACAGTGGCTGTCTTGCCCTAAAGTGAGTCAGCATTAGCGTAGCTTTGCCATGCTGTAGGGGAAGAAGGTCGAGTATGAAGGCTTGCCGAGACTGCATCCAGGCCAAATGTTGCATAAATATTTGATAGCTTTCTCATTGCTTTGCCCGCCGGGGTCCAAAAATGTTTATTTAGATTCCTTAGCTTCACTGTTGCAGCAGTTGAAAGGATGTAGGTATAAAGCATAAATGTATGTTAATTCTCTTGAATTAATTGTGTTTTTAATTCATGGTTTATTTCACAACGGTGTTATAGTTGTGATTTAAGGCTTACAATATCCCTTTTCTTTCCTTGTAGCATCATCGGCATCAAAACCCTTTGGAAGTGAATTCGAAGAGCAACAACAACACGCTCGGAATCACTACAAAGAGCAACGCAATCTTCACCGGCGTCGCCTTCGTCACCACCTCACCCGACGACATCTGAACGACCGCCACCAACTCAGGTTCTCCCAGGTGGAATACCGACAGACGGTGCCAGAGAGCATCCCTCTACATACGTCTATCCTAACGGTGAGTGGCACTGATTTTGTGTACTGGGAGAGAACCCTACGGATAGCATTTTCCACATTTCATTTACTAGCATATTCTTATTAAAAACTATGTTGTACATAAAGGAGTATTAAATTTATACGTAAGATCTGTCAATGGTCCATCTTGGATGAATATCTCACTTTTTTTATAGAAAGTCACAGAATATCTCTTTGTAAATGTCTAACCTAACGCTGAGTTGCGCTGAAATGATTCCTTGATTTTGTGTCCGTGGGTGGGACTCTACGGAAATTATTTACTATCATATACATGTTGAAGACATTTTGTTCGTAAAGGCGTATTCAAGATACAACTGAGAACTATTACACGTTAGTTTCGTCTAGGTATTTTTTTTCATGTTTTACAAGAAAGTGAAGGAACATCCTTCTGCCCACGTCCAGCTTAACGATGAGCTTCACTGAAATGATTTTCGGATTTTGTGCATGCGGGGAGAACTCTACGGATACAATTTTCCACATTTCATTTACTTCCATATGCCGATTTAAAATGTCTTATTTTTTGTAAATACTTATTTGAATCTCCACTGAGAAAATTTGCTGATTTAGTCATCTAGACCTCTCGCTTTATATAAGAAGAACATACGCATTGTATTCACATTCGCTCTAATACACATTTACACCTTAATGTAGCGCATTAAGGAGTATCTCGTGATGGCTTGCTCTTAAAAGGGATAAGAGAAACTGCTGTTACAACACCATTTCATTTACCTTTATTTATCATTTTCTTTTCGCATCATATCTACTCTGAAAATATTTTGTTTTGTTTTGTTTGATAATGGACATAAAAATAACGACAATAGGATAGATACTAATACTGATACTAATAATAGGAGACACTGATAACAATAACACTGACGACAATACCATCACTAACAAGCGCAATGACACTTATTGTTATTGTTTCCATTCCTATTCACATTCTTGGTTAATTACGGTATAACCCTGCCATTATATATCAACATCACTAACTTGCATCGTTGACGTCACTTCAGCATACATTGCCATACAGAGATGGGACACACCAAACCCCAGACATTTTTATTTAAATTAGACGGTACTACCATAACAGAATCATGAATATCGTAATATTGTAGGAATCTATTTTTTTCTACTTCGAAACGTCACTGATCTAGATTTTCTGTTCGCTATAACTGTGTTTCCTTTATGTACTATCTTTTATTCAAGTACCTAATTGATCATATTCCACTGATAATATTTTTTCTCACCATGTAGGTTTCCGCCTCAGACCCATGGTTAGAGGACGAGGTAACCATCAGATATCAGATCAGCGACACAGACAACTTCGAAATAGATCAGAATGGCGTTCTGTACAACGTTAGATCCTTGGATTACGAGCAAACCTCGGGCTTATATGAGCTCCAGGTATCCGCTGAGATTCCGGGTGAGTTTTCGAAGCTTGAGTAATGCTCTCGAAGCTTCGGTTATGCCCTACGAACTTTGTTATTCGCACTGTCAGATCTTAAAGCTGATTTAATCGAGTGGGATGATGAGTTTAGCTCTAATTCCTCAACTTATCATAACTCTCACGCCCGCTCATTCAGGCGCAGACGGAAGGGGTCGAAGGAAAGCAGTTGTTCCCGCCTACATCCGGGTGACCGACTCCTCCGAACCGCCGGCCTTCAACACCTCGCATTACTACTTCTCCATCTCGGGATCTGCGCAACCTGGTAAGATTTTTTTTCTTTTTTTCTAGAGAATTTTATTTAACTAGTTTAGGAAATGTGAAACTGGATAATGCATGCTTGCCTTGTTTAAGTGCTTGTCTTTCACTTTTTTTTGTGTAGCTATCGATCTACCTTCCTTAATCTGTCTATCTATCTGTTCAACTATGTATCTATCTATTTATCTATATATATTTATTTAACTATCTATATATTCATCTACTTATCAACTATTTAGCTTTCGATATATATATATATATATATATATATATATATATATGTATATATATATATATATGAACCTACATATATGGATAACTAATCTACTTTGTCATATATCTACATATTCGTATGTATCTACCTACATCTTCCCTTGACCACAGGAACCTCCGTCGGCAAAGTGCTGGCCAGCGACGATGACCGAGACCTTGATACTTACGCCTTGGACGGTGTTGATCCTCCTGATCTGGTGAGCGCATGTGTGTTTGTGTGTGTGTGTGTGTTTGTGTGTGTATGTATGTGTATATGTGTGTATGTGTGTGTATGTGTGTTTGTGTTTGTGTGTGTTTGTGTGTTGTGTGTGTTTTGGTGTGAATTGGCGATTTGGTCCAAACTCACTAACAGACTTCCTAACGTAAATAGAAAGTGTATATGTATGTGTGTATGTATATGCGTACGTGTATGCGTATGTATATGTGTATATGTATGTATGTGTGTGTTTATGTATGTGTTTGAGTGTATGTTTGTATATATGAATACTTGTATGAATAACCACATGCATGTAAGCACGCAACCAAACCTAACCACACTAACATCCCTTTAATAGTTCATGGTCGAGGGCGAGACTGGCGTCATCCGACTGGGGGCTGTCCCTCCCCCCTCCCAGTGGGTGCACAACTTCCAGGCAGCCGCCATCGACTACCGGGGTCACGTGACCTTTGTGCCTGTCACCATATACGTCATAGGTCGGTCCCTTGAAGCATTGGTCATTGTCCTGATATCTTTGTCATATCAATTTTATCGGAAGGGATTAGGGCAAATGATCCGAATAATGTCTCTATTGTCCCACGCATGAATATAAATCACCAATAAAAAAAAAATGTTTTTGTATTTTTTTTCATCTCTGATTTAACCAATTACTTTAATCCCTGGATAACAACTGTTGAAAAGAACGAAAAACACGACTATGATTCATTTTTCAAGTGGTTAGAAGAGAAACACTTCATTCCAACATGTCTCCTTTCCCTCTCCTTCCACCCACCCTCCACCCTCCCCCTCCCCCCTTCTTCCCTCCCCCCTCCCCCTACTCCCCGGCAGCGCAAGAAGCCCCAATGTTAATATCATGATCCACTGTGCACTTGTATACAATATCAGCTCCACCAGATGGTCATAACGACGCAATAAGTTTCGGGATAAGCTAATAAACGTTAAGAAAACACATGGAATATATAGTCATTTACATGTATTGGATGCTTCAAGACGTTGTGTTTTTATGATGTCGTATGCGCATATTTATTTTCTCTCTCTTTCTCTTCCCTCACTTCGCTCGGCCTCGTGTTC
>BOPN01001903.1:169210-171710 GCA_017312705.2 Penaeus japonicus
GAAAGATTGGGGAAGGGAGGGAGGAGAGAGGGAGGGAAGGAGGGAGAAAATGGAAAAGAGAGAGAAGGAAAGAGTAAGAGAGGATGGGAGGCAAAGAGGGAGGGAGGGAGGGAGGGAGAGAGGGAAGGAGCGAGGGTAAGAAAGAGGGAGCAAAAGAGGAAGGGGTGAAGAGCAGGAATAAAGGATGAGATAAAGGGGAAAAAAAGACAATGATAAAGGGAGATAGACGGAAATAAAACGAGATTAAATGAGATTATGTATGGTTATGAATGAATGAATGTCTTAATAAATGATCAAGCGAAGAAAGAAATGTATTATTGAGTGAATAAATTACTGAATAAGTAAATTATTAGATAGCGTTTTTGAATAAATGAGTGAATACTTTAGTGAGTAAACTAGTGACGAAACGATGGAGTGAATTAGTGATTGAGAAGAATAGTGAATGAATTTGTGAATGAATAAGCAAATACTCGAGTGAGTGATCCAGTGAATAGATGAATGTTTGGAAAGACGAGGGTAAACTTAAGAACAGAAGAATGCAATCACCCAACCACCCATCCACCTACTTAAACCCATCCATCCATCCATCCATCCAATCATCCATTCATTCATTCAGCCATCCACCCATCCATCCATTCATTCATCCATCTATACTTTCATTCATTCATTGATTAATACCTTCATCCATCCATCCATCAATCCATCTATCTACTCATCCATCCATCCATCCATTCATTAATTTATTCCTTCCTTCATTTATTCATCCATCTATCTATCCATCCATTCATCCATCCATCCATCCATTCATTCATTCATATACCTATCCATCCATCTATCTATCGATCTGTCTATCTATCTATCTATCTACCTATCCATCTATCCATCCATCCATTCCTCTATTCCTCGCTTCTTCCACCCACCCACTCATTCCTCCCTCCTGTACACCCACCCATTCATCCATTTATTCATCCATCAATCCATCCACCCAACCACCAACCCTCCCTCCCTCCTTTTCGCCCTCTCTCCCTCCTTCCTACACACCCACCTACCCATCCATCCACCCACCCACCCACCCAACCATCCACCCACCCATCCACCCACCCTACCATCCACCCACCCACCAACCTCACCCTCTTCTCTCCCCCAGCGCTACGACCAGACAATCGCCACCGACCACCGCCCAGGAACCTCCGTGATGCGCGTCGCCGCCCGTGATCGAGACATGGGAGATAACGCCCGCATCAGCTACACCCTCCAGGGACATCCGATGGACCTCGCCTACTTCTCGCTGGACAGCACCACGGGCGTCATCACCCTGGAGAAGAAGATTGGGGATAGCATGGTGAGTGTAGGGAGGTGGGGGAGGGGAGGGAGGGATGAGGGGAGGGTGAGGGAGGGAGGAGGGAGGGTGAGGGAAGGAGGGAGGAGGGAGGGGGAGGGATGGGGGAGAGGAGAGGGAGGGGTGGGATGGGGGAGAGGGGAGGGATGGGAGGGATGGGAGGGATGGGATGGGGGGAGGGGGAAAGGGAGGGATGGGTTAAGGGAGGAGGGTATCGGATAGGTATGATATTGGGAGAACAAAACAAAGAAAATTAAATAATTGATTAAAAAGAATGAATGAATATACCACTAACTAACTCTTAAAAAAAGAAAAAAAAAGAAAAAAATGAGTGACCGAATGAATAAATGAATACCCCCCCCCCCCCCACACTCTCTCAGGCCAACAGCAAGACCTTCGAAATAGCAGCCCGAGCGGAGGACCGAGGCAGACCCGTTATGTGGTCTACCGTGCCCATCCGGATGCCAGTCGTGTCCTCGGGTGAACTGGCCCCTTCGATTGTTCTCCTGGAGCCGATTCACCCGGTCGTGCCCGAGAACACGCCGGAGAACACGCCTGTAGTCACCGTCTGCGCCAGGTTAGTGTTCTGTGGGGGGTGTTCTATGGCGGGTTGAAGCTGAGGGTGGGTGGGTGGTTGGGTGGGTGGGTAGGTGAGTGGGAGGTTGTGGGAGGGGGATGGAGTAGGAGGTAGGATGTAGGGGGATGGGGATGGGGTAGGTGGTAGGGGGAGGGAGATGGGGTAGGAGATAGGGGGAATGGGAAGAGGGATGCGGTAGGGGGTAGGGGGAATGGGGAGAGGGATGCGGTAGGGCTTAAGGGAATGGGGAGAGGGATGCGGTAGGGGGCAGGGGGAATGGGGAGGGGGATGCGGTAGGGGGTAGGGGAATAGTGAGGGGGTTGGGAAGGATTTAGGGTTAGGGAGGGGAGGTTAGAAAAAAGGAGGTGGGGAGGTTTTGGGATGGGAGGATAAGGAAGGGTAAGGGTAGGAAAGGAGGGTTGGATTTATGGGGAGGGGTTGGGAAAGATAGGGAATAGAGAGGGGGGAGCGAGGGTGGAAAGGATAGCAGAGTAAGGGTAGGAAGGTGAAGGGGAGGGCACAAAAGAGGAACAGGGTAGGGTGAAGAGGAGGAAGAGGGAGAGGGATTATGAACAATCAAGTTA
>BOPN01001903.1:176710-181710 GCA_017312705.2 Penaeus japonicus
GCATATGTGTGTGTGTGCGTAAGTATGTGTGTGTGTGTGTGTGTGTGTGTGTGTGTGTGTGTCTGTGTGTGTGTATTTGTGTGTGTGTGTGTGTGCGTATGTGTCGGTGTGTGTGTTTACGTGTCATGCCATGCTGTATTGTGTGGTAATTCCTTTATTCTGTTTTATTCCTGTATTTAACGGATAAACTATATCTATAGTGAGTATTAAATAAAATATCTCTAACATTAAAGGGTTTGTTGTGTCACGTAATTAAAAAATATTTATTGTACCATTATCCGGAAAATAAAACAACAACAACAAAAAACGTTAAAGTAGAATAAAATAAATAAATAAATAAAGATAAATAGATGTTTAGATAGATAGATAGATAGATAGATAGAAAGAGAGAGAGAGAGAGAGAGAGAGAGAGAGAGAGAGAGAGAGAGAGAGAGAGAGAGAGAGAGAGAGAGAGAGAGAGAGAGAGACACTGAGTGAGAGAGAGAAAGAGAGAGAAAGAGAACAATGAGTGAGTGAGTGAATGAGAGAGAGAGAGAGAGAGAGAGAGAGAGAGAGAGAGAGAGAGAGAGAGAGAGAGAGAGAGAGAGAGAGAGAGAGAGAGAGAGAGAGAGAGAGAGAGAGAGAGAGAGAGAGAGAACAATGAGTGAGTGAGTGAGTGAGAGAGAAAGAGAACAATGAGTGAGTGAGTGAGTGAGTGAGTGAGTGAGAGTGAGTGAGTGAAAGAGAGAGAGAGAGAGAGAGAGAGAGAGAGAGAGAGAGAGAGAGAGAGAGAGAGAGAGAGAGAGAGAGAGAGAGAGAGAGAGAGAGAGAGAGAGAGAGAGAGAGAGAAAGTAATATATTTTATTGTCAAAAGAAAATATACATGAGTAAGAGTTTGTCTTTGTTAAAAAAAAACAACAACATATGTATATAAATCAAAGCTTAGCGGAAGATCCATATTTCAACCCCACATTCCTATTAAAAAAAGAAAAAAACATAAAACAATAACACCCACATAACCAATCATTCTTTTTTTTTTGTTCTTCTCCAGCTCACCTACACTTTCGAGAAGAGGGTCACCGATGACGTCAGGTCAAAGTTCACCTTAAAGCTTAATGGGGAATTGTGGACTACGCAGCCCTTGGACCGTGAGGAAACGAGACAGTACAGAGTTCCTATACAAGTTACGGATGGAAAACCAGGTAGGTGATTTGTGGGGGAGTTTGGGGGTGTGTGTGTGGTTGCGTTTGGGTTGTCCGTGTGGGCGTTTGTGTGTGGGTGTTTGTGTGTGTATGTGTGGACGTACTTGTGTTGGTGTTTGTGTGTGTTGGTATCTAAAAGTTGTTAATCATCTTTGAGATATTTACTGATGGTAAAGACTATAACAATAAATGACATTGATTACTGACACAATGTAAAATAAAGACCCAATAAAGTACAGTCTTTAAATAAATAAAAAAAATCGAAAGAAATGATATATAGAGAGAAAATATCTACTTTGACAAAAATCTGCCACACCAAATGTATGATTGTCGTACCTCCAACGCCTTGGGAAATATGTCTTAGATTCAGCGCGAACTGTGGCAAAAACAAAGGCTTTAGATTCCCGAACTCCCAAGGTGAGGCACCAATAGCTTTCTACGCGACAAACAATCCTAGCCTGGTGTCCCTTTGGTGTGCCAATTTGTACTCGAGTACCCTGCTGTACTGTACAGATGATGTGGCATATGTGCTCCTGTACTGTAAAGAAAACGGAACATGTGTATTACTGTGAAGAAAATGAGAAGTGTATTTTGTGTGCTGGGAGTATAGAATGGGGGATATGTACTGTATGTATAGGATGTTTGATGTAGTGAATAGAGAACAAAGGAGAAACGGAATGATATGATTGAATGGAAAGGACTATAATGGTTTCACCCATAAGAGAGATCTTTCGTAGGAATATTACCGCTTACGACCACCCATTAACAACAACTATCTTACAAGGAACTTCACAATTAAAGACTCAGTCGCATACTGCAATACACTTCCATAAGACCAAACACTCACAAAAGGTACTCATCCAGAAGTAAATGTTCACTAGTTCTATCCTCAGTCATAAGACATCTTACATCTAATTCATAAAAGACTACATATACCCATTAGAAAATCCAACCTACAAAACACTTTCTTTCATAAAACACTCAAAGAAACAATTACCCCTTCATTCATTCGTTCATTCCTCCCTCCCTCCCTTCCTCCCCCCTCTATCCCTTACGCTTGCTATCCATCTATCAACAAACTCCCCTTTCAACTATCTGTAATAGATGATAGGAGTTTAATAAACTTGTGCATAGTAAAATCATCATAGGACAGGTGGCAAGGTTTAGAGGCAGTCTGTCACCACGAGATTTTGAGGTAAACACAAAACTTCCAGAACTAAAGCGAGGCTGTACGTGGCGAGCGGGTGAAGTTTGTCCGGAGGGATGTCTGAGCATTCAGCAGTCATGCCTCCTTATGGAAATACATACAAAAAATAAATCAGGGTCTTAGTCTTAGCACTCCTTCTATTGTCGTGCTTCGTAGTATGTATTATAAGGAAGATAAATTATATAAATAAAATACTTAGACTTCAACACAGCTTTGAATTAAACTAAGCGTGTAACAAGAGTCATCTGAAAGTAATCACAGGAAAACAACAATGCTCTATTATAAAACGGCTGGAAGTATCACATGAGTTGCAATACGGAGGACTGGGATACATGACTTACTGTAGTTCACTAGGTATCGATGCCACGTCACATAGAGGGAAGGGGTTTGCAACAGAGAGTGCAACGAAAGGTACGATGAGGTTTAACACCGCAGGTAATCCTGGTACTCACAGCTCTCTTCGAGTCCCTTAGACCTCGACTTCTCTGCTAATTGAGTGAGCGAGAGAGCGGCCAGTCGACGGCCATACATAGCCCAAGGGGAGGTGCTACTCTCCGGGTTGAATGGGTGGTACTTTGAGGGTCCGACGACGAAGCGAGGAATGGGGATACAGGTACGGGTACAGGTACAGCGCGTCATCAAGGTAGCGATCTCGTTGCGATACAAAGGGCGGCGAGGGTGTAGGTGAGGGTGAGCACGCCCGTTCACTACACATCCTTCTATCCATCCATCCATCAATCTATTCTGCCCTTCCTCCCCCCCTTCCTCTATCAATTCGTCCATCCATCCATGCATCCATTTATCAATCCATCTCTCCATCCATCCATTCATCCATCCATCCATCCATCAACACAGCTGTCTATCTACCTCCCACCATCTCTCCCTCCCTCCCTCTCTCAATCAACCACCACCCACCCACCCACCCACCCACAATAAAACAATCCCCACCCCACCCCCAAAAAATAAAACAATCCCCCCACCCACCCACCCCACCCCCAAAAAATAGAACAACCCCCACCCACCCACCGGCCACCCAACAATCCCTCTAACACTCTCCCCACCTCCTTCCCCCCCCCCAACAGAGCACGTGAGGAAAACCATCTACTGGATCACCGTGCAGGACCTGAACGACGTGGCGCCGCAGTTCGATAAGGTGGCGGGCGTGTACGAGGTGCAACTTCCGGAGAACAGGGAGGTCGGCAAACCCACGGGCATCAAGCTCAAGTATGAGGATCCGGATATTGGTGAGTTGGAGGAGTGAGGAGTGTATGAGGAGAGTGAGGAGTGAGTGAGGAGTGTATGAGGAGAGTGAGGAGCGAGTGAGGAGTGTATGAGGAGAGTGAGGAGCGAGTGAGGAGTGAGTGAGGAGTGTGATGAGGAGAGTGAGGAGTGAGTGAGGAGTGTATGAGGAGAGTGAGGAGCGAGTGAGGAGTGAGTGAGGAGAGAGAGGAGTGAGTGAGGTGTGAGTGAGGAGCGAGTGAGGAGTGAGTAAGGAGTGAGTGAGGAGTGTGTGAGGAGAGAGAGGAGTGAGTGAGGAGTGAGTGAGGAGTGAGTGAGGAGAGAGAGGAGTGAGTGAGGTGTGAGTGAGGAGCGAGTGAGGAGTGAGTAAGGAGTGAGTGAGGAGTGAATAAAGAGTGAGTGAGGTGTGAGTGAGGAGTGAGTGAGGAGTGGGTGAGGAGCGAGTGAGGAGTGAGTAAGGAGTGAGTGAGGAAGAGTGAGTGAGGTGTGAGTGAGGAGTGAGTGAGGAACGAATGAGGAGTAAGGAGTGAGTGAGGTGTGAGTGAGAAGTGAGTGAGAAGCGAATGAGGAGTAAGGAGTGAGTGAGGAGAGAGTGAGGAGTGAGTAAGGAGTGAGTGAGGAATGAGTAAGGAGGAAGTGGTGAGTGAGTGAGTGAGGAGTGAATGGGGAGCGAGTAAGGATTGAGTGAGGAGTGTGTTGAAAGCCTTGGAAAGGAGGTTTGTTGCAAAAGAGAGAGAGAGCGGGAGTGAGAGAGGATGTGGGTTTGGGTGAGGGAGTGGGAGTCGGTTAGGGATTAGGAGTAGGTGTGGGAGAGGGAAAGCTAGAGATAGACAGAGAGTAAGAGAAAGAGAGAGAGAGAGAGGGGGGGGGGAGAAGGAAAGAGAGAGAGAGAGAGAAGGATAGAGAGAGAGAGAGAGTGTGTATCCCATCGCTGCCACCAGTTGAGCAATGTAAGGCACTGGTATTGTACATCATGCGACCCAAGACATTGATTATATATTTCTACTTAATTCAATGCAATATCGCTGGCAGTCTGTTTTGACCTGATGCGTCCTGTTTCCTGTGTTCGTTTCCGCCTCGTGTGTGTGTGTGTGTGTGTGTGTGTGTGTGTGTGTGTGTGCGTGCGTGTGTGTGTGTGTGTGTGTGTGTGTGTGTGTGTATGTGTGTGTGTGTGTTCATATATCATCAATATTTTTATTACTATTATCATTAGTTTTATTATTACTATCATCATCATTATCATTATTTTTATCATTATTATCATTATTATTACCATCATCATTATTATTACTATTATTATCGTTATTATTATTATCATTATCATCATCATTATTATTATCATCATCACCATCCATTTTATCTTCATTATTATC
>BOPN01001903.1:194210-196710 GCA_017312705.2 Penaeus japonicus
AGCCGAGCGCCGTGGATCCGATCATAATACAGCTGGACGATCTGGACAATCCCGAGAACGGTTGTCCGTGCACGATGGAGATGCAGGCGTCCCGTGTGCCGGAGTCTGTTCGGGAGAAGTTCACACTCACGCCCTTAGGCAGGTTAGTCACTGGAGCTGTTGTTCTTGTGGGGGGGGGGGTCGCTTGGTGTTGGCTGAATAATCTGATGAAAAAGTTTTTTTTTGTTTGTTTGATGCATGGTACGTATGTATAATATATATATATATATATATATATATATATATATATATATATATATATATATATATATATTTGTCCTGTCTTTATTTATCTCTTTCTTTCTCTTACTCTCTCCCTTTTCTTCTTCTTCTTCTTCTTCTTCTTCTTCTTCTTCTTCTTCTCTCTCTCTCTCTCTCTCTCTCTCTCTTTCTCTTTCTCCCTATGCCTCATTCATCCCCCACTCTCCTCCCTATGCCTTCTAATGTTCCTTCCCTCTCTTTTTCCCCCCTCTTATCTCCCCCCCCCCATTCCCCATCGCCCCCGACAGATCCCGCTACGAGTTCCGAGCGAGGGTGAAGCTGGACCGTGAGGAGCAGAAGATTTACCAGCTTCCGATGACCACCCGGGATGCGCTCGGTGTGTCGGGCACGCGTTATCTCACCATCGAAGTCGGAGATATGAATGACTCCCCGATGACTGATGGTTGGAGTTCCATCAAAGTGTATAATTATCAGGTAGGTAGATATGTATACACATTTTTTTTATGAGGGACGGAGGAGGGGATGCGTGTATGTGCATTTACTGTATATGTGCGTGTATGCTTACGTCTTTGTTTACATATTTGTGTATAGGTCGTCTTTTATGAAATGCACAATTATGTAACTACAATAAGAAAAATATGTTTATTACTTCGGTCAACTTATTAACACGGTAGAGTGTGCTGTCACTGATCTATGGACATATTTACATACACAGAACACACGAACCAAACAAAACAGGAATATAACTCCCATCCAACCCTATTTCTCTTCCAACCAGGGTCAGTTCTCGTCTATGGTGATCGGCTCCGTCCACGTGACCGACCTCGACGACCATGACCTCGGCGACAAGACCTTCGAGCTCGACCCCACGACCGCGTCCGACGTGGCGACGCACTTCCAGGTGGATCACAACAGCGGCAAAATCATAATGCTAAAAGGAACACCCGCAGGACGACACGTTTTGAGAATCAAGGTAGGTTTATCGATGATGTTTTGTCCGCTTGTTTATAGGTGTTTAGCGGCTGCCAGCTAATTGATACATGTGCTTTAGAACAAGTTTAATGTAGATATTGCTCCCATCAGAGATGTTTCATAAAACGAATTTATCACTCTAGCTTTTCTTCCCCCATATTTGTTGACAAACATGTAAGAACTCCTCCCCCCCCCCTCCCTCACCCTAAGGGTTCCCCCACAACTCCCAAACACTCGCTGTCACACCACATGAATTTACGAGTGAAAAAAAGAAGCATTATGAATTAATATCTAGAACATTTTCGCACATATTTACCAGCAAGAATTTTCACGGCTTGCAATGTGACTATCGCATGAATTCTTTACTAATATCATAAAATGTCGAAATATTGTAGCGACAAAGCCGTGCTACGTCGATAAGTTATATATGACATGCATATTATTCTGTCTCAAAAACGGAAATAGTCGTTTATATTGCGTCTCATTACTTGTGCGAATGGGTCGATAATTGTATTTCTTTAATGAGGATTTTACTGAAACATTGATAACTTTTGTGAATCCTGACCTGAATAATTTTAAGACCCATGCATGTATAGATTCATGGAGAGAGAGGGAGGGAGAGGGAGAGAGAGAGAGAGAGAGAGAGAGAGAGAGAGAGAGAGAGAGAGAGAGAGAGAGAGAGAGAGAGAGAGAGAGAGAGAGAGAGAGCGTGTATGTATATATATGTATATATATATATATATATATATATATATATATATATATATATATATATATATATATATATATATATATATATATATATATATATATATATACACATGTATAAAAATGCTTTTATATCCGATGTAGGTACAAGACCGAGTCCGGCGCGAGACAGCGATCGGCGAGGTGGCTGTGATCGTGGTGGATCTGACACTCGATGCTGTCATGCAGTCCGGCTCCTTAAGGATATCTGGCGTTACTTCCAGCCACATGCTCCAGGTAAAGGGAAACGTCTAGTCTTTCCAACATTGGGTTACAAATGATACTCGAGAAGGGGAACATATTCGTATCCTTATTCAGGGAGAGTTCTGAAGGAGAGCGAAAAATTTCACGGGGGTAAGAAATGTAATCGACGCGTTTTAGTGTTGTAACTCTATCAGAATTAAATTACCTGTCATGCAAGTCTGAGGGAAATATGGCATCGAAACGCGTTAGTTATTGCTCTGTGAAATTATTCGTTCTCATTCATATTCCATCTACATTTGTCGCAATGAAGTTTGTT
>BOPN01001903.1:211710-214210 GCA_017312705.2 Penaeus japonicus
GAGGGGGAGTTGTGTGTGTAGGAAGGTGTGTGTGTGTGTTTATGTGTGTGTGTTGTGGAGGATGTTGTGTGTGTGTGTGTGTGTGTGTGTGTGTGTGTGTGTGTGTGTGTGTGTGTGTGTGTGTGTGTGTGTGAGAGAGAGAGAGAGAGAGAGAGAAAGAGAGAGAGAGATTTGGCTCTCGTCTTGGGGTTTTGGTCATTGTTGTGTTTTATTACTGTTTATTTCATCATTATTATAATTTTTTTTTTAAATTTTCATTAGTGTTGTTTTTGTTACTACTATTATCAGTATTATCATAATTATTTTTATTATTGTAATGATTGTTATCATTGTCATTACTATTTTCATTGTTGATATCATTATGATTATCATCATGATTGTTTTTTATTATTACTTTTAGTATTATCATTATCATTATTATTGTCCCTTTTATTACTATTGTTGTCATTATTTTATTTATCGTCATTGTCATCATTGTTATTCTAATATGTATTACTATCATCATCATTATCATTATAGTTACTGACATCACTTTTACCGTTATTCTTTTTATCATTATTGCTTTCATTATCCTTTTTGATAATATCATATCGATTATCGTTATTATCATATTATTACTGTTTATTATAATGATTACTATTGTTATTACTAAAATTATCAAAATTACTATAATCATTATCATTATCATCATTATTATTATTATTATTATTCACGTTATTGTCCTTATTTGTTATATATTTTGAGACTAACATTATCATCCAAATTATAATGATCCTTATTTTCATTGTCATTGTCATCTTTATTACTGTTATTATATTTATTTTTGTAATTTCAATCTTTATTATCGTTACTATAGTTATCATTATTATCATTACTCCAATTAATGACATCATTCTCATTGTTATCAATATTACTTACATCATAATTATTGTCATGATATTTATATCATAGTTATTATCATCGCTGTTATTATCGTTATTATCATTACCATTATTATTATTATCATCGTTATAATCATCATTATTATTGTAATGATTGTTATCATAGTTATCATTATCACGTTATTATTATCATTATCCTTATTACTATCATTATTATTATTATTGTCATGATTACCATTATCATTATTCTTATTACTGTTATCACTAGTATCATCATCACTACTATTATTATTGTTTTTTCTTTATTTCAATAACTTTATTACCATCACCAATATCACGAAGCGGGACATTCCTCAAAATATAGATGAATTACATGAAAAAAACAGAAAACAAAAAAAGACAATATTTTCACGGGGGATTGCATGCTACAGGTGTGCTAGATTATAGGTTAGAAAACACAGGAAAAGGAGTCTGAATACATTATGACGAACAAGGATAGTGGTTAGGATAAAGCTAAACCTATACTGTTTTATGCTGTCATGAGAGGTAATAAATCATATATCATGGCACAAGAAATGTAGTAAATGAACACCCTTGTATTTGCGTAATGTTGCCTTTTGAAAGTGGTATGTGGTTCAGGTGGATTTGAAGTACGTAATTATTATAGTTGTATATGAGTAATATTTTCCCGTCAGCAGTGTATCATATCTATAACTATATTCATCGATCTATCTAACTATCTAACGATTTATTTGCATTTATTAATATATCTATCTATTTACATGTATTTCTCTATTTATTCATATTTATCTACCTGTCTATCTGTCTATCTATATATCTCTATATCTATCTATCTATCTATAGGATTTGTCCTATTCGGTTTTAGGTGAAAAGAATGTTTTTGGCATCACATTTGGATTAAAAAAAGAAAAAAAAAAAGTTCTTTCTAATTCAAACGGCTGAAATTGATATTTTTAACTCTTCAAACAGGGAGATCACAATGACTTTTTTTTCAAGTAGATTAGAATTAATATTTTGTGGCAAGTGGTCAGGAATGATGGTTCCTCTCCGTTTAGGTGGATTAAGATCTTTCGTAATTAAGTGGATTAATATGGTAGTTCTCTTCCGTGTAAGTGGATCAGAATCTTTCTTAATCAAGTGAAACAGAATGCTGTTTCCTCTCCGTTTAGGTGGAATGAAATCTATCTTAATTAAGTGGATTTATATGGCATTTCCTTTCTGTGTATGTGGATCAAAATCTCTTTCTGGTTAGGTGGATTAAAAATCTTCCCTACTTAAGTGGATCAGAGTGATGCTCCCTTTCCGTTTAGGTGAAATAAATTTACTCTTGTTCTCTCTAAGGTAAAGATTTTTTTTATAGCCAAATAGATGAAATTGATTAAAATGGATGAAAATGATATTGTTTTATCCATTTTAAGTAGACTATACTTTTCTCTCGTCTCATAAAGTGGATTATAGGTATTGAAATATCAGATTTCCGTATTAGGTGAGGTAGAACTTGTATCATAAATCAAGTGGATGAAGTGGATTGTTTTTTCCATCTCAGGTGGATCTGGAGGATCAGGATGTGGACGACGTGAGGCACTATGAGGCCCAAG
>BOPN01001903.1:224210-226710 GCA_017312705.2 Penaeus japonicus
ATGATGTTAGTAATCAAATCATTAAAAGAATGATAGCATCAATCACAGCAAAGATCAACAGAAGAAATCGAAAAAGAAAAGTGAGAACAAGAAGAAGGAAAGAAAGAGAATTAAAGCTTCGAACCACTTAAAGTTTAAAAAGATAAAAAAAAAATTAATCTTTCATGAATCATTCTGAAGACAGACAATAGAATCTTTCTCCCTTCATACCCCCCCTCCCCCCGCCCCCTCCATTCCCTAAGGTATATTCGTCATAAAAACAACAACAGACCGAAGGGGAAGGGGGATGGTAGGGGAAGGGGGGGGGGGGGTAAAGAAAGGTTATAATGAGTCATAATTTCATTTTTTTCTCTCTCTTTTCTTATTTCTCTTCCTTCTTCTTCTCCTTCTCTTCCCCATTGTTCATTGTGCTTGGATCATCCCCTTCCCTCCTTCCTTGTGTTCCTTCCTTCTATGTCTTCCATCCTTCCTCTTTCTCTTCTTCCTTCCTCCCTCTTTTGTCTTCTTACCTCTTCCTCCATTCCACTATTACGCTTGAACCCCTTCACATTCTTCCCTCTTTCCCTCCTTCCCTTTCTCCTTGTCGCACCTATTCTATCTTCGCTCCCCTCCCTCTCTCCCTCACCTACTTCCCCTCATTCCCACCATCATGCTCAGAACACCCCAGTCCCCCTCCTTTCCTCACCACACCCCATCCTCACCTAAATTGCTCAACCCTCAACCTCCTCCCTCCACTCCCTCTTCACCTCATCCAGCCCACCGTCCCCTGCTATATTCTAACTCTCCCCCGCCTCCCTTACCCCCTCCCACTCCATTCCCCTTACCCCCTTCCCACCGCCTCCCCCTTACCTCCTTCCTAACCCCACCTCCTTGCCCCCCTCCCATCCCCGCCCCTCCTTGCCCCCCTCCCACCCTCGCCCCTCCCTCTGGCCTTAACCGTCCTTCCAGTACATGAGATGTTGAAGAAGATAATGAAGTAACCCTGTGCGTAGAACTCCCTCTGGCTACGACCGGGTTGAGATTGAGGTAGGGTGGGTAGGAGGGGTTGGGTGAAGTGGGGGTGGGGGTAGGATGAGAGAGGGGTCAGGGTTTTGGTTTTAAGACGAGGGGGAGGAGGTGGGGGGGGGTGAGGAGTTAGGGCAAGGAAAGGCTAAAGGGGGTGGGTAAGGAAGGTGGGTAAGGGAGGTGGGCAAGGGAGGGAGTATAGGCAAAGATTTTTAGGGTGAAGGTTAAGGGGACAAGTAGGTGTTTTTGGATGAGAGGGCGTAGAATGGGGATGTTTAAGGAGAGAGGGAAAGGGAAGCAGTCTTTTTTTAGAGTGAAAAGTAGGGGAAGACAAGGATTTTATCGAGAGGGGGGGGGAGACAAAAACAAACAATAAGGGGGAAGGAAGGGACTTAGGGTGAGGCGTGCTGACAAGGGTAATCATAAGCGGTTCTCTGCAGGGGAACGAGGAAGGTAGAATGAAGGAGGAGAGAGAGAGAGAAATGGGTAGATAGAGAGCGAGAGAAAGAGGGAGGAAGGCACACACACATAGAGAGAGAGAGGGAAGGGAGAGGACGAAGGTGGAGAGCGCCTGAGGGTTGACGAAATGACTCAGAAATATGCGACATTCTTGGTTTTCGAGAGAAAGAAGGGACCTGGATGCGTTTTTCTTTGATATTCAAATCTAGGTTATTATGATTAACTGCTATATCAAAATTGTTCTTTAAAAGATTGAGCAGAACTTGAACAAAATTCCATACACACACACGCAAACGCACACACATGCAGGCTTACATTTGCTCTCTCACTCTCTCTGTCTGCACACACACACACACACACACACACATATATATATATCTATATATCTATCTATCTATCTATCTATATATATATATACATACATATATACACATATGTATAAATATATATATGTATATATATACACACATTACAATACATGTACATACATGCATTAAATATATACATATATATGTGTATATATACACAAATACATGCATTACATATATATATATATATATATATATATATATATATATATATATAGATAGATAGATAGATAGATAGATATACATAAATACATGCATTACATATATATATAGATATACATAAATACATGCATTACATATATATATAGATATACATAAATACATGCATTACATATATATATAGATATACATAAATACATGCATTACATATATATATAGATATACATAAATACATGCATTACATATATATATAGATATACATAAATACATGCATTACATATATATATAGATATACATAAATACATGCATTACATATATATATAGATATACATAAATACATGCATTACATATATATATAGATATACATAAATACATGCATTACATATATATATAGATATACATAAATACATGCATTACATATATATATAGATATACATAAATACATGCATTACATATATATATAGATATACATAAATACATGCATTACATATATATATAGATATACATAA
>BOPN01001904.1:37500-40000 GCA_017312705.2 Penaeus japonicus
ATGTACATGCCCATTCATCCCGACAAACACACCG
Organism: Penaeus japonicus; assembly: GCA_017312705.2. NCBI lineage: Eukaryota > Metazoa > Arthropoda > Malacostraca > Decapoda > Penaeidae > Penaeus > Penaeus japonicus. The sequence continues at coordinate 37,535 of BOPN01001904.1, forward strand.
TCACACACAGACACATAGACACACACACAGACACCCACACACATAGACACACACACACACACACACACATTGCAAAACTATACATACATACATACATATACATACATATATATATATATATATATATATATATATATATATATATATATATACATATATATATACACATATATATATTTATGTATGTATGTATGTATATATATGTATATATACATACATACATACATACATATATATATATATATATATATATATATATATATATATATATATATATATATATATATATATATATATATATATATATATATATATATATATATATATGTATATATATATATATATATATATATATATATATATATATATATGTATGTATGTATATGTATATAAATATATTTCTATATATGAATAGATATAGATATGAGTTCATTGTAACAGATGGATAAAAGTGGTATAAATTTCACAACACAAGAGATATAATTGAATTACATCTCTTGTGTTGTGAAAATATTCAGTCTAATTTATACCACTTTTAGATATAGATATACATACATATATATATATATATATATATATATATATATATATATATATTTATTTATTTACCTGTTTGCTTATTCATTTATTTACATATGGACATGTATTCATTTATTCATTTCTATATGTGTAAGCAAAATGGGAAAGGAAAGGAAAAGAGGGAAAGAGAAAGGAAGAGAGAGTGAGAGAGAGAGAGAGAGAGAGAGAGAGAGAGAGAGAGAGAGAGAGAGAGAGAGAGAGAGAGAGAGAGAGAGAGAGAGAAAGAGAGATAGAGAGAGAGAGAGAGACGGAGAGAGAGAGAGGGAGAGAGAGAGGGAGAGAGAGAGAGAGAGAGAGAGAGAGAGAGAGAGAGAGAGAGAGAGAGAGAGAGAGAGAGAGAGAGAGAGAGAGAGAGAGAGAGAGAGAGAGAGAGAAACACAGCCAGAGAGAAACAGACGAGAGGGAACAATAAGCGAATGAAGAGACATAGACAAGGAAGAGGAAGGAGAGGAACAACAACAAGGGCCAACAGAAGCGAGCGGCCGATTCCTGGCCTTTGGACTTTGGCCATGACAGCGGACGGGAGAGACAGTCAGCTGATCGACTAACTGGCTCTTGAACTGACTTACTGATCGACCATCACGCACCTGACTTGCGGCTTCACCACCTGATTGATATAATAATTAAGTCAATCCAACCACCGACCAGCGAACTAAGTGGCTGGATAATATGTTTATTGTCCGACTTGCAAGATGCATTGCAAAGTGTGCAGGGTGGCTGAGCCTCGCCTGCTGGAGTGTTGCCAACGTTTACGGTACTGCACAGGCACCGACCGACGTCTACTACAGGGCTTGGCCGCCTGCCAGCCTCCTCCTCCTCCTTCTCCTTCTACCCCCCCCCCCCTCCTCCTCCTCTTCTTCTTCCTCCTCCTTCTCCTTTTCCTTTAGCTTCTGCTCCTCTTTCTCCTCCTTTCATCTCCCCTTCCAACTTCTACTCCTTATCCTCCTCTTACCTCAGCTTCTGCTCCTCCCTCCTCCTCCGCCTCCTCCTCCTCCTCTTGCCTCTGCCCCTCCTAATCTCCTCCACCTCCTCCCCACCCCTTCTCCTTCTCCTTCCTACTCGCTCTGGCTGCTGGAGGTCTGTCGGGCGTCTGGGATCATACAGCGTAACGTTACGTTGTATTATGAAATGCCCGGGCTAGACATTTTGTTTTTTTCTTTCGTTCCTCTTCTGTCTCTTCTTCTTAGTCGTCGACTTCTTCTTTTTCTTTCTTTTTCTTCTTTTTCTTTTTCTTCTCTCTTTCTCTTCCTTCTTCTTCTTCGTTGTTCGTTATCATTTTTGTTTTGTTGTTGTTCTTCTTCTCCTTCTTCATTTTCTTCTTCTTCATCATCATCTTCTTAATCATCTTCATCATCATCATATTTTTTCGTTCATTTGTTAATCGATTTGTTCGCCCTTCTTCCTTTCCTCGTTTACTTCTTCCTATCATCATTATGTCTTCTTCGTCTGCTTATTATCATTGCAGTGTATTTTCGCAATATCAGTAACAATATACAGAACATAATTCATAAAGAGAAGAAAGATAAACAGATGAATATTATATATTAATCATAGCCACCATGATATATACAACTACTACTATTACTACTACTACTGCTATAACCACTGCTACTCCTAATGGTGATATTTATAATGATAATATTGATATAAACGGTAATGGTAATAATGATGAAAGTAATAAGGATGATGATAATGATAATTGTAATAATGATGATGATAACAATTATAGTGTAGTGACAATAATGATAATAATACAACAGCAACATCAATAATGATAATGATACAACAGCAACAATAATAATGATGATAGTAATGATAGTAATATCAATAATAATAGCAATAATTACCATAATAGTAATAGCAATAACGTCAACAATAATGATAATA
>BOPN01001904.1:50000-52500 GCA_017312705.2 Penaeus japonicus
ACTTATTCGTTACTCTTACTTAAATTCTTAAATTCTTACTCGTTACTCTGTCTGTCTGTCGATGATTGATGACTCACGCGCAAGATTAATTCTATCATCATCATTATTACAGTTATTTACTACTATTATTACTATTATCATTACTATTATTCAATATCATTATCGCTATCGCCATTACTAGTATCATTATTATTTACTATTATTATTACTATTATTACTATCATTACATTATATATATATATATATATATATATATATATATATATACATACATATACATACATATCATCATTAGCATTATCTATTATCATCATAAATATTATCCTTTAATATTATTTTTACTTGCTATTAATAATACTATCTTTACACTATCATATGGAGTTTCGTGTTTTCGTGTCCGTTGGTGTTGACAGCTCATTCTGCATTTTGTTTGACTTGGATTCATGTTTGTGAGTTTATCTTATTTCTGGCATCGTGTTTATTATGATAGTTTGTTATTAATGTTTTGCTGCTATTGTGTGTGTGTCTATATGTATATGTGTATGTGTGTATGTATGTATGTATATATACATATACATATATATATATTTATATATATATATATATATATATATATATATATATATATGTATGTATGTGTGTGTGTGTGTGTGTGTGTGTGTGTGTGTATGTGTGTGAGTGTGTGTGCGTGTGTGTATGTGCGCGTGTGTGCATTTACATATACTAGAAACACATGTGCGATTATACATACACGAAAAGAATACACAAAGAAAGATATTTGCCTCAACGAGCTCATGGCTCTCCCAAGAAGTTTATCTTGTTCTGGAAGAATTTCCTGTTTAGTTTAACACCGACTTTGCTAACACATCATTGTTGACATTATTTGCACCTGCTCAATGCGGAATAATAGATCCGTGTTTACAGAATGTGACAAATGGGATTTTAAAAAAAATGTATGCATTTAATCATCGTTTACTAATTTACCAATTTTTTGACTATCATTATTCAAATGAGCGTTGATAATATCAATGGTGAAAATATTTTGAGAAAATAATATCAAGTTTAGCAAAACTCAGCGTGAAGTTCGCTCACATGTTTTGCATCTCAAACGCCCTCTTAGTTACTAATTGAATAATAACATCTCAGTCTTTTTTTACCATAATATATGGTATCATTATGCATCTAAATGAAGAAATATGTTTTATCGCATTTGGAAAAAAAACAACTAAACTCGATGATAAATTATTGTTTGAATCTGAATATTCTCCGTTGATGGTAGTGATGATCATTATTATCTCTATTGTTATCATTGTTGTCTTTATTGTCTTTATTGTTATAGTCATCACCATTGTTGTTATTATCAGCAGTAGTAGCAGTAGTGATAGTAGTAATAGCAGTAGTAGTAGTAGTAGTAGTAGCAGCAGCAGCCGTAGCGATAGGAGTTGTAGTAATAAAATTGAAATCATCATCATCATTATTAAAATCGTTTTCGTTTTTATCCCCATCACTTTAATCACCATCCCCATCATTCCCGCCACCATAGTCACTATCCCGACTACCATTATTTTCGCAAGAGCAAGACCCAGTGGCGGCCGTATTCTAAGTCCCTAAACGCTAAGTGAAACACCCACAGCCGTAATCTAAGTCCCTAGCGCGCAGAGTACATGCCATGAACATGCCGCGATTGGTATTTTAAAAGCGGGTGTTCGTGTCAAAAGCGTGGCAAAGTTGTGGAAAGTATTGGAACAATCGTGGAAATTGTGACACGGGTGTAGGCATATCACGATAGTTACGCGGGCGAATACAAATCATATTTTTACTGGACTCTTTCTTACCAATACTTCATATGAGCATACTACGTTTGGAAAGTAATATCTATATTGGATATATTAGGCATCATTGTCCTAGACTTGGATTACAAACCCTTTTAGGAAAACATGGATTATCTACTGATTTTGAGTTTGTTTACCTTTTGGCGGATTTTTCGAAGGAGAGTGAAGTTAAATGAAGGGTAAAAGTAGTCAGGAACGTAAAGTTCACGTATATAATTATATGAAATATGCATAGATTAAATCTTTATGTATGACATATTAAATATACGCATATGTGTACAGTGTATACACAAAAAATAAGGAAGATCTGTACATAAACACACGATCCCTCTCATCCCGTTTGTTTTGATGGAGCATAGACTGAATTACCAACCGTGCGTTCGTGAAACGGTTGTCAATTCATTAACTAGGAACAAGTACAACGACTGATTCATACCAAAATTGAACTATCTTTTGTTAGTGCTACCTATGACTGTAATTTCTCTTATGAATTTATCGTTTGGACAGTGCCATTCATCCGAAACATGTTAACTTTGGAACGGTCGGTAAACCTGAAGCAGCTGATACAGACGTGCCACACTTTTGCATCCTAGAATACCGCCTTCGTGACATGACCACGACATGGACACAACATGAACAATTTTGAACATGACATGGCCACGACACGC
>BOPN01001904.1:60000-67500 GCA_017312705.2 Penaeus japonicus
TCTCCCCCTTCCCTCTGTCCCCTCCTCCCTCCTCCCCTGCATATCCTCTCCGCATCCTGTGCTATCTCTTTGTCCGTCAGACATGAAGTTCGCATGGCCGACGCCGTTACAATAGGTACACTTGCTTGCCTGATTTTCTAAGGCGAGTTCACCGTGACCCATCCTCGTGCAGCCCCTCTCCCCCTCCCTTCTTTACCCTCGTAATTCCTCCTTAATCCTCCCCTTCATTTATCCTTTCCCTTCCTCGCCCTCCCCACGCCTCCCCTTTCTCACCCTCCTAACCCCTTCTCTTCCTTACCCTACCTCCCCCTGTCCTTCCATCCACTCCCTCACCCTCTTAACCCTTCCACTTCCTCGCCCTCCCCTATCCTCCCTTTCATCACCCACCCCTCCCTCTCCCTCCTAACCCTTTCCTTCCCTCACCCTCCTAACCCTCTCCTTCCTAAACCCCTCCACCTCTCCCTCCCTTATCCTCTCCCTCCTAACACCCCCCTCCTTTCTCATCTTCCTTACCCCCCTAACCCCTCCTCTTGCTCACCCCGTTCCTTCCTCCCCCTCCTCACCCTCTCCTTCCTTACCCCCTTCCACACCCTCCTCCCCACCCTCCCATTCCTCACCCACCTCTCCCTCTCCCTCACCCTCCCTAACTCTCCCCTTCCTTCAGATCCACCCCCGACCCCTGCCACAATTTTTCCCTTGTTTTTATTATGCAATACCACCTCTCAGGGGAAGGGAGACCCGCGGCGCCACGGCAGGGGGTCACGAGAGGGCCTCACATTCGGAGTCTTTATTGGCCGCAGCTTTTATAAGCGCCATCAATGTCAAGAGCGAGACGCGCGGGAGGAAATTCGGAAGATGATTCGGGAAAAAAAGAAGAGAAAAAAGAGGAGAAATCTTGTCAAAATACCCCCTAATGGATGCGCTTTTACATCTATCATGTGCGATTTAATTACAATGATATGCCTTCAGAAAGAGGGGATAAAACGGACCAGTGTTTGGTCATATTAAGAAAATAAGGCATTAAAGAAACCAGATATGTGCTTCGGTTGGATTTTATGCACCATAAACATTGTTGACTGCCGTCCAGTTACTTTTAAGGGGCTTCCTAGGTGCGTGAGACAAATATTCATGGCAGAACAGGTTAGCCGCATTAAAATAAGAATGATACAGTTAAGTAGTTCTGTCAAAACTGGATGCGTGGCTCCCTTACCGCCATTATTCTCGAGTGTTTGCTTCTTCTTCTTCTCCTTCTTCTTCTTTTTCTGCTTGCATGCGTGTTTGTATTTACTTGCATTTACGACCATGCTCGAAGCATCAGTTAAACACCTCGTGCTTATATAGCCGAAAGGGCTATGTCGAAAAGCATATTATTGATTCTGTCTATGCAAAATTAGTCTTTGTCAGAAGTGTGACGCATAAGCCCATCCGGAAACGGATTGCAAACTGCCTCCGAAATCTCATTTTTCTGAGAATGCACTTGACATACAAAACATACACTTTACTTCATTTCTGGAAAGTCCAAGGGCCGAGGAGTGAAAATAACAAAGGTCTCACTCACTCAGTAAGGCATAGAATTACTAATGAATAATGTGCTTGTACTCTTAGTGCCTTCAACACAAACAAATGACTATCTGTCAAGTAAATACGACGAAGTGTTTAATAAACTTGCCTTTATGAAAGTGCCCATTTATGGTATCTAGATGGCATTCATTCTCGCTGGCTCTTTCTTGCTGCTCGTCTGTTAAAGTCAAATAAGAATACACAAGATTTACGGGTGCATTTTACGAGTACATTGAGTACATTATGAGTACATTTTTATGTTTATAACCTGCCACCTTGGGCACGCAATACTGTTGATATCACAAGATTATTCATGCAAAGATCTATGATAAAGTAGATAGGCAGACTCCTGATCTTAAGGATTCTTGTGTGTGACCATACCTCAAATGCACGCTGCAGTAATCAAATTATAATGATCCTCAATAATTAAAGTCCAACGTATCAATTTTCTCTGTGCAATAATCTGTTTATGTTCATTTTGTATCAAATTTATTTGAAATTTATTGAAGTTTACTGCATGTAATAGGTGTCTCTCTTGATGATGATTATGCTTAATGATAGAGCGACGTGATGATAAATAGCTTATATGAATAAATCTTAAATAATATTTTTGTAAGTTATATAAAAACGGGTAAAAATCAGTACCACACAGGAGCTTTATTCTAGAAACAAGATAGAAAAAAATATATATAACGAACCCCAACGGCCCAGTATAGTCAAACAAACAATATTCATATAATATCAATAATAAATCATATGACAGCAGACGTGATTCAGTATTGGATAGGATCTCTGTCCTAGATTAAGAAAAATGTTAAAGCGAAACACAGCACCTGGGGACATGCCCGCCTGGCCACCCCTTAGATTAAAGTCAGGGTTATGTACAAGTCGTTTCCTTTTTCCTAATTTAGAGATGACTCAAGCCATTGATCAAGAACGATGAGGAAACACCTTTGCACATATACTTATTCTTCGATTTTTAAATTTTATTTTTGAATTTTGATTTTTGATTTTTTTCCTACCAGCTGTTTTTTCTTGGATTTTTTTTTAAATATTCTATTTTTTATCTTATCATCTTTTTGAGATTATCTTCCACCAGCTGTTTTTATTTATTTATCAATCTATTTATTTATTTATTTATATGTTTATTTATTTCACCAACTGGATGTCCAGTGACGGATGATGGTGACGGCGATGTTAGCGGTGGATGATGACAGGTGTGGAGTCGCAGGCATATCGGAAGGCGTAGTGGATGACAGGTGAGGGTGGATGGCAGATGGACGGCGGGGACCGGTTGGGGAAGAGAAGGGTGAGGGGAAGGGGAGGTGGCGGGGCATCGGGTGATATTCACATCATGATTGCCAGACGGCGAATCTCACTGGCAGATGATGCTTAAAATATCATAGTTTTCCACTAATTCTTAAGAATCTAGGAACAAAAACAAAAAACAAAAACGGAACAGGAACTTAAAAAAAAAAAAAAACGAAAACAAAAGAACAAGCAAATAAAATATTCTTCAAATAAGTCAAGCCATGTTAAAAATAACTAAAACCAAATCCTAGGCTTCTGCGAATAATAAAAATGATAAAAAATGTATTAAAACAAAAAGACAATTCATCTAACAATCCAAAACAGCATTTAAAATGAATCCGCGAATCCAAAAGAAAGAAAGAAAGAAAGAAAAAAAAACAATTTACCCCAAAATTCAAAACCGGATTTACGATAAATCCGCGAAAACAACAACAAAAAACGAAAAAAAAAAAAAAAAAAAACAATCCAAATAAATACCCAGCCCCCCCCCCAAAAAAAAAAAAAAAAAAAAAAAAAAAAAACGGATACACGATAAATCCTCGACTCGAAAGAAAGCCACAACGATCGCGGATTTACAACCTGTCCAGGAGCTAAAATCGCGATCAATTATGTCTGCCTCTGGGGATGATCTGTGCCTGTGACGCTAATTAAATGTCTCAGCCTCTTGATCGATGAGATAAGACAGAAGTAAGAAAGGCTGAAGACAAGACAACGCACCCGAGTCCAAGAGAGGAATTTCTGTGGTTATTTTTATTTTATTTTTGTTGTTGTTCTCTTGTTCTTTTTTTGTTGTTATCACACACACACATACACACACACACACACACACACACACACACACACACACACACACACACACACACACACATCACCATTTGGTAATTATTATTTTCATCATTTTATCATCATCGTTATCGTTATCGTCATTGTCATTGTCATTGTTTCATCGTCATCATTCATCACCATCATCACCATCTCGAAGTTGTGAGGAAGAAGTTATGAGAGGCTGAAAGGCTGTGAGGTTGAGGAAAATGAAGTTGTGAGGAAAATTGAAGTGAAGAAGAAAAAGAGGATAGAGAGAAACATCTCACTCCCCCTCTTCCCCCCTTCCTACTCCTACCCTCCCTTCCCCCTCTTCCCTCTACCCGCCCCTCCCCTTCCTCACCCTCCCTACCCCTCCCCTACCTCTCTCTACCCATCCATCCCCTTTGAAAAAAAAGAAAAAAAACAAACAAACGAAAAGACGAAAAAATAAAACGAAGAAACTAAAGGCAGTAGAGAAAGTAAATAAAACATGAACAGAATCTTAAAAGGAAAAGGAAAGAAAATTATTCAAATAATTAAAAAACGAGAGGAAACAGGTAGAAAAAGGGAGAGACAAAGAAATAGAATAATAAAAAAGAAAAAAGAAAAAATCATCAATAGAAAGGGAGAACCATGTACATCCATATAAAGATTTTAAAAATTTATAATTATTTCCAAACATCAAAATATTCACCACTATCTAGACTTGATATTTCTCTCCCCTTACCTTCAGCAGCATCCGAAATCTCTTCTTTTTTTTCTTCTTCTTCTTCTCCTTCTTCTGGGATGCAACTTTTATCTCCCTCATCTCGTGTAAATAAGAAAAAAGAAAAAGAAAAAATAGGTTCCAACCCTCTTGATTATTACTCTTAGAAGATGTTATGGGATCTGGCGTAGGTTTAAGAAGAGTTTCCTTGAGTTAACTCCGCGTCTATACTTTTGAATGTTGTTTTCTTAAGATAAGGGTTTCTTGTGTGCGTGTTTTTGTTGTTGTTGTTTTTGTTGTTTTATATGTTGAGGTTCTGGTTTAATGGTGAATAAATGAATAGGTTTATCTACATGAATTATTCATTATTCATCTGACTTAGAACAACATGCAATAAACTCTCTGTATCTATTCAGCTCATGTTAGTATCAAATCACATCATCTCATTCATCATTCATCATGAATTGAACACCCCTCTTCATTCACGATGCCACACACATGCAAGATGCCGGTTCATTCATTGCACTGAAACTCATTCATCGACAAGCTGATTCATTCGCAATACCTGTTCTCATGCTGCATAACCGGATCTCAAACTTTTATTTTTATTTTTTCTATCTTTTTTTTTCTTTTTTTGAGTAAATCTTGCTTTACACCATTCTTAGTCTTCTCCTTCTCCCTTTCTGTCTATTGTGCTTTTGTTGTGCTTTTTTGATCATCTGTCTTTTTGTGTTTGTTTGTTCGTCGTTTTTCGTTTGCTCCCTTTCTTTATCACTTCGTTGTTGGCTCTATATTCTATTTTTGTTATTTATTAATTTATCTACTTATTTGTTTATTTTTATATTGTTTATATATATTTGTCAAGTTTTTATTCCCACACTTCCCTTCCCTTGTTCATCAAACATACATAAACAAACAGACACATACAACTCCACCCCCATTATCCCCCTACCCCCTACCCTCTCTCAAGCACCAAGCAATAAAAGGAAGGAAGAGAATGGAGGGAACAAAAGAGGGAGAGGAGGGAAGGAGGGAGGGAGAGGAGGGAGGAAGGGAGGGAGGGAGGGGTGATGAATGTGAAGGGGGGATTGGGGGGTGGGGATGGGGGGAAAGGGGAAAGGGAGGGGAGGGGAGGAGTGGAAAGAGGAAAAGGGGAAAAATGAAGAGAGGAAGAGAGGGGGAACGAGTTGAAGAAAGGAAGAGGAGGCGAGAGGTAGGGGAAAAAAGAGAGGAAGGGAAAAGGGGAATGAGAGGGGGGAAGAGGGGAATAAGAGGGGAAGGGGAGGGGAGAGGGAGTCTGGTACCGCCGCAGGAACCTACCAGTTCTGGTCGCCACTTTAAGCCAAGTTATCTATGCAGATTTTGCACGCACCATAAAAAAACACTCGTCCTCCAAGCAAGGAACCTCACTTCAATTCGAGAGGATGCTGCGGCGGGGGTCATGCAGGGAGATGAGGAATGAAGTGAGATGGAAGTGACACAGGTGTGGTAGGGCTGAAATGATCAGTGGCGTGAGATGAGCGTGGAAAGGGGTAGTGGAGAATGACTTGTTAAGATAAAAAGGCTGGAGAAAACGCATACACAGTAACGCACATACACGTATGTGTATATATATATATATATATATATATATATATATATATATATATATATATATATATACTGCATATATACATATATATATACATATATACACATACACACACAAACATACACACACACATGCACACACACACACACACACACTCACACACATACACATACAAGCACACACACACTCACACAAGCACACGAACACACACACACAATCACGAACACACACACACACACACACGAACACACACACAAGCACTCACACACACACACACAGACACACATACACACAAGCACACACACATCCACCGTCATTTGATAGCTGACGCCGCCGGCGCAAAAGTCGCGATGTAAAACTGCCTAAAACCGGATTCGAGTACACACGAATACACACACAGTTTCCAGGATGAAAATCCAGCGACGCCTCCCGAAGTCGATGCGCAAGAACCCCTGCGAGCGCGCCATGCCCTTGTGGACCTCGGAGCACGAGTCCACCGAGTGGTTTGATAACTTCAACCTCGACGGCGAGGAGCTGATCGGCCTCGAGCCCGAGCCCCAGCCCCAGCCCCAGCCGTCCAAGGAGGACATAAAGATGGCGGAGAAGAAGAAGCAGGACAAGAAGGCCGCCAAGAAGGGCGAGAAGAGGGCGGAGCAGCCCAAGCCGACCGTCAACGGCTACGTGGTCCTCGACGGCAACCACCACACCATCGCCGTCGGGACGCCCGCCTCCTACGAGGTGCTCTTCGACGAGGAGCTCAAGGTGCACGCCAAGAAGGACGGCAATGGGCAGGCGCAGAAGCGGCAGCAGAAGGCCGAGCAGAACCGCACCCATCATCTCCACTTGGTGGCGGAGCAGATGAGGAATTCGTTCGTTGCAAAGACAGGCGAACTGCTGATTGCAGAGCTGGTCGTTGCAGGGCCTGGCAACATGAAGGCCAGCCTGATGAAGGTCCTTCCGGCGCCGCTGGCCAAGGTGGCCACGAGCACGAGCACCAGCCAGTCCGGCAAGTCCGGCCTGTGGGAGCTGGTGCAGGGGATGCTCCAGGAGGAGCTCAATCGCGAGAGGGAGAGGCTGGGACTCAAGGCCAGCAGAGCGGCGGAAGCAGGCAAGCAGGCGGGGAGCCTCAGGCCCCCGCGCCATATGGCAGAAGCAGGCAAGCAAGCAGAAGAAACAGCCCGCCACGCCCAAGAAGGAGCAGGCCAAGAAGGGCAAGCGTTGCAACTGATGATCCGGAGACGAGGTGCACTGCGGCTTCGCCTCCAAGAAGAGGAAAGAAAAAAGTAAAAAAAAAAAAAAAAAAAAAAATATATGTATACATGAACAAACATATTCTGAGTATATATATATATATATATATATATATCAGCGAGTGATTTTCCTTTCGGGAATCGTAACTTTATCAGGAAAAGTAACACCAACGCATTGACATTACCTGATAAAGTTACGATTCCCGAAAGGAAAATCACTCGCTGAGATTATCATCGCCAGATATGACCGACCCACGCTTCGCGAATATAGAAGAACA
>BOPN01001904.1:82500-85000 GCA_017312705.2 Penaeus japonicus
ACACAGACAGAGAGGCGTACATGGACATACGCACATATATATGTATATATAAGGTACGCGTAAAGATAGACATAGGCACGCATAAAGATACATATACAATAACATCGGGATATATACACATACAAGGAAACACACACATATACAAACACACACACACACACATTCTCTCTCTTTCTCTCTCTCTCTCTCTCTCTCTCTCTCTCTCTCTCTTTCACACACACACACAGAGCCCTTACCTCCCCCCATCCCACGTACACATACACGCTTACACACGTACGCATACACACGCACACACACACCCTCCTCCCCCCCACACACACATCTTTAAGTCCCATCTCAGTAATGTTCACAACAGGTTGGGAGGTCACATGTCTCGTTGACCCTTCTGCACACTCACCTCGGGGATAAACATGTATTTTGGGGGGTTGAGCACACGCACACATACATACACACAAACAAACAAACCAACAAACACACACACGCACATACGCACACACAAACACACACACACAAACAAAGACACGCACACAAACACAAACAAATACACACAAACAAACAAACACACACACAACTCAAACACACACACACACACACAAGCAAACAAACACACGCACACACAAACAAACACACGCACACAAGCAAACAAACAGAGACACTAACAAACAAACACACACAACTCAAACACACACACACACGCACAAACACAAACACGCAAACAAACACACGCACACTCAAACAAACACATACAAATAAACACACACAAACAAACAAACAAACACCCATAAACACACACACAAAGAGAGAGAGAGAGAGAGAGAGAGAGAGAGAGAGAGAGAGAGAGAGAGAGAGAGAGAGAGAGAGAGAGAGAGAGAGAGAGAGAGAGAGAGAGAGAGAGAGAGAGAGAGAGAGAGGGGCAAAGATAGAGAGAAAGAGAAAGACAGAGAGAGAAGGAGAATGAAAGAAACAAAGAAAGAAAGAAAAAGAAAACAAGAGACAGAGAAAGAGAAAGACCGTGCGAGACAGAAAGAGAAACAAGGAGAGAAAGAGAGAGATAAAGATAAGACCAAGAAAGTGATACAAGCAAACACACTCAAAAGCCAACGAATACATATGACTTTCATGCATTTCACACTCTCGCGTCTTTCTCATTGTCTATTTTATTGCCTGAAGAAGAGGAAGAAGAGGAAGGAGAGGAAGAAGAGGAAGGAGAGGAAGAAGAGGAAGAAGTCGGAGAAGAGGAAAAAGAGGAAGAAGAGGAAGGAGAGGAAGAAGAGGAAGAAGTCGGAGAAGAGGAAGAAGAGGAAGAAGAGGAAGGAGAGGAAGAAGAGGAAGAAGAGGAAGGAGAGGAAGAAGAGGAAGAAGAGGAAGGAGAGGAAGAAGAGGAAGAAAAGGAAGAAGTCGGAGAATAGGAAGAAAAGGGAGAAGGGGAAGAAGAAGGAGAAGAGGAAGAAGAGAAAGAAGAAGAAGAAGACGGAAAAGAGGAAGAAGAGGGGGAAGAGGAAGAAGATGGACAAGAGGAAGAAGTCAGAGAAGAGGAAGAAGACCGAAAAAAGGAAGAAGAAAAAGAATAGGAAGAAGAGGGACAAGAGGAAGATGAAGAAGAAGAAGAAGAGGAAGAAGGAAAAAGGCGGAGAGGAGAAAGGAGAAAAGGAAGAGGGAGAAGAGGATGAAAATTAAGAAGACGAAGAAGAAGGAGAAGATGAAGGAGAGGAAGGAGAGGAAGAAGATGAAGACGAAGAAGAGGAAGAGGGGGAAGAAGAGAAAAAAAAGAAAAGGAGGAAGAAAAGGAAGAAAAGAAGATGCGAATAATAGATTTAAGGGAGAAAACGGAAAATAAGAAATGGTAACAAGAAAAGGAGAAGATGAGGGAGAAGAAAAAAAGACGATAAAAAAGAAAAATGAGAAATAAGATTAAAAAGAAAAAGGAAGAATAGACAAGAGGGAGAAATAAGAATAAAAAGAAGACAAGAGGGAGAAAAAGAAGAAAAAAAAATAACGACAAGAAGAAGTAGAAGATGGGAATAAGAATGAAGATATGAAGGAAAAATAATGAAAGAGGACGCAGAAAAGAAAGAAAGAAAGAAAAAAACAGAAGAAAAGAAGGAAGGATGGAGTAGTAGACAGCAAAGCGAAAATTGATAGAAAAATAATAATGGTAAAAAAAAGAAAAGCGAGAGGGAGAGAGAGAGAGAGAGAGAGAGAGAGAGAGAGAGAGAGAGAGAGAGAGAGAGAGAGAGAGAGAGAGAGAGAGAGAGAGAGAGAGAGAGAGAGAGAGAGAGAGAGAGAGAGAGAGAGAGAGAGAGAGAGAGAGAGAGAGAGAGAGAGAGAGAGAGAGAGAGAGAGAGAGATGGTATAGAGAGAGAGAGAGAGAGAGAGAGAGAGAGAGAGAGAGAGAGAGAGAGAGAGAGAGAGAGAGAGAGAGAGAGAGAGAGAGAGAGAGGCAGAGAGAGATAGAGATAGAGAGAGTTAGCAAGAGAACAAGAGAGAAAGAGAGAGAGAG
>BOPN01001904.1:150000-155000 GCA_017312705.2 Penaeus japonicus
GCCAGGCCAGTGACCCCGCCACACTGATTGGCACCGCAAGGCACTGGTAGACAGAGATACCAAGGGCGATACCGAGCTGGCGCTGAGGTGACCCTGATCCCCGAAACTGTGGTGTGTCGCGATCGTCCAGCTGTGTCAACAAGGGTTATACCTCCCCTCCCCCCCTACCCCTTAAACCCCCTTAACCCTTCCCCCTCCACCCCATTCCCCTTAAACCCCCTTAACCCTTCCCCTCCCCCCTTCCCTGCCTCCCGAGTGTCATGAATTACGTGACTAAGGCCGTCTTCACCTTGCATGCCTTCCCCCCCCCTTTTTTTTAGGGTTTTGAGTCTTTGAAGTAATTATAAATTGTGACTTTTTAGATTTGAATTTCGTGCACAAGCTTTTCAAGCACTACTGTATGGTAATTTTTATTTCTCTCTCTGTATGATTGACATGGTCACATAAAGATATTTTTTATGAGAATGTTAAGTGATCAGAGGTAACTGTATTGACTTACGGGTCTGATCTCTCAAATTATATACTTCGAAACGCTCTAGTTAACCCGAGACAATTTCCAAGTTAAGAATAAAATCTTATTTTATTCCCTTCCCGCTTAAAAAACATTTTACAAAACCTCGAGCAAAAGAAAAGAAAAGAGAAGAGCCCAGAAAGAAAAGAAAAGAAAAAAAAAGAAGCCACTTAACCCATCGAGCCACCCACATAGCGACATCGGGTCAGCCTGCGTGTGCCTCCGCCTGCCATGTCCAGCGTGTCCCTCTTGTTGCTGGGCTCTCACTGACCCCTTGCCGCCCATGTCCACTTTTTGTGCTTGCGGCATGTTCAGGAAATAAATCCCACGGCGCTGACTGCATCTGTGTGTATTTTGTGGACGGTTTTCTTCTCGTTTTTTTTTTTTTTTTTATCTCTCATATTCAGAGCGTTTGTAGAAGCGTTTGTACATGTGTGCGTGCCTATATTTATAGGATTTGCGTATAATGTGAGGACGTGTGTAAAAGTCTGATTTTAACCTTTGGAATGCATGTAAGCAGGCATTTTCGTGGACAATATATGTGTGGCCCTGATCCGAATCTGATTTTTTTCAACGCTCATTTGCTTACAAATAACAGCATTACTTCAGCTTGTGTCAATAAAGGCTTCGTGGCGATCGTAAGATGTGTTAATATACTGACCTCCGAGAGACTTTACCACAGCGCCGCCGCGCACATAAATTGTGGCATTCACGGCGAGCTTTATTGATGTCCCAGGATTTCTCGGGGTAAATTTACGAGGGCGTCAAGGCTCGGCGGCCATGCTGAGGGCGCCGCGGGAGGGCAAGATAAGTTCGCAAAAAGAACACTTTTCTCCAGCGTCCGGGAGGAGAGGAAGAAGAGGGGGAACGGGGGGAAAGGGGGAGTTGTCGGGGTGCATGAGTAGAAACGAAATGGCCTCTCCTTACAACGGAACGACCGGCTGTTTGGAGAGCAAACTTTGGCTAAAAGGCGCAAGACGACTAGACGACCTCCAGACACTACGTGGTGAAGGGACGCGTCCAGAACTCCTACAGAAAGAAGGGAGTTTTCGCGATCAGGCGAAGCTTCTGCAATTGGAGAAAAAGGAAAGTGATTGCTTGGAGACTATGTTACGGCTACCTCTTTGCGAATCAGAGTGTGCTGTCCTCGAAGAATCGATCGATAGGAAGCCGGTATAGCTCGCGAAGCAGCCAGGAGGGGGCTTAAGGAAGGGAGGACCTTAAGACTGCTGATAAGGAGGACGCGGATGACGAGGCCGTTAGGAAGTTGTTTTTTGAGATCCTGCTGGAGAGGAAGATCAAGGCTGTGGTGTGAGGTGGTCGAGGGCTTATAAGGCGAAGGGGGGGAAAGAGGAGGAGAAAGGAGAGAGGGGGGAGGGAGGGAGGGATAAGGGAGGGATAAGGGTCAAAGGGAAGGGAGGGGGTTAGAGGGTGGTGAAGAAGAGGTGGCGATTGAGGACAATACAACAACGATCTGTTGATGGACCTGATGGAAATGCGAGTTTGATGATGGTGCTGAGTGATGGCTGAGATGGTCACCGATAGGGATAGGGAAAGGGATGCAAGTAGTAAAAAAAAAGTGAGTGAGATTGAGAAATGAATCATGAATATCAACTCTTCATCTGAACTTTATTTTTTCTGAGGATGACGTCGTATAAGATGTTAATCATATATCTTGCAATGGAATTATTCATTCGTATTCATACCTTCACTACAAGATAAGCGAGATTGAGAAAAATAATAAAAATAGAGGAAAGGGGACAACTTGTGAAAGAGACTTAATCAAACATATCAAATTGATGTGACTAGACCAACAACCGACCATTCTAAACATCGCTAGATTTCCACCCATTGATATAAACAATCCGTTGCTAAGTACACACATACCCCCCTCCCCCCCACACACACCCCTCCAACATAAGATTAAACACTACATATAAGGCCAGATACACAGAGGTTAGGCAAGCACACACACCACAAAAAAGAAAAAAAATCCAAATACCCTAAACCAGTAAGTGAAAGTGAGTGACACTGAGAGGACATAAACACCGTTTGAGTGACACGAGTAGACCCTGTACGAGTGTGAGTTACCAAGATCACCAGCCAGTGTCGGCACGTGGCCATAAAGAAGGGTAAGGGGAGCCTGCTGGACTTCCGATGGAGTGTCTCTCAACAGGAGCCTTGAGTCAAACAGTCATCAGGATCAAGGAGTAGGAGAGGTGGGGGTAGAGGGTAGAAGGGGAGGTAAGGAGAAGAAGGGAGGAATGGAGGAAGGAGTAGAGGAGAGAAGGGAAGTAGAGAGGATGATGGGGTGGAGAGGAGGCGTCGAGAAAGGGGTAGAGGGGAGAAGGGGAGGTAAGGAGAAGAGGGGAGGAAGGGAGTAGAGGACTAGAGGAGAGAAGGGAAGTAGAGGAGATGAGTGGAGAAAGGTAGAGAGGAGAAGGAGAGGTTAGGAGAAGAGGGGAGGAAGGAACAGAGGGGAAGATGGGGGTGGAGGGGAGAAGGGGGTTATAGGGGTGGTAGGAAGAAAGGGAGTCGAGGGAAAGTGAGGAGAAAGTTAAACGGTAAAGGAGGAAGGAAGAGGAGGTGTGAAGAAAGGGGTAGAGTGAAGGTGAGGAGATGGGGAGAAGAGGGGAGGATGGGATGGAAGGGAAAAGGAAGTAAAAGGGGTGGTAGGGAGAAAGTGGGGAGAAGGTTAAAAGGTAAAGGAAGAAGAAAGGAAAAAGAAGGATAATAGGGAGAATGGGAGGAAGGACGGGAGAAGCATAAAGTAATAGAATGAGAGAATAGGGAAGCAAGGAAAGAAGAGAATCAAAGAAAAAAAAGGGGGGACAAGGAGGAAGAACAAGAACTAACACCATAAAAAAGGGAGAAATAGGAAGAAAAGGAAGAAAGAAAAGAATAGGATAAAAAAAAGAAAAAAAATAAGAAAGAGAGAGAAAGAAACAATAGAAGCAAGATAATCGAGAAACTTTTCACTCCATTGGACTTAAAGGATTCATCGGATGGAAGGAAAGATAAGGAAATGATTCAGTAAAAGGATTTGAAGTGATTGGGGCAGGGGATTAGAAGCAATCTTTTTTTTTTCTTCTTCTTTTTTCAATCAGTTCGACCTGTTCACTTTAATCTTGAGTTATCGTTAAGAAAGAAGATTACGTCGAAGAGTTTAATGCTGATTAATCATATTTTATTTCCCGTGCATAAAGGGTTTATACTTTTACATACACGTATTGGAACCCCAAATTGTTTTAGACTGAGGATACAATCACAATACAACAAAGAATATAGCAATTTGATTCTCATGCTATGTCATGAATAATAAATGTACATATGACTAAAACAGCGGAGCTAGGTAGAAATAATATCTATATTTTTTTTTTGTTCATGACAGCATTAATATTCGAAAAAGATAGTCAGGCTTGTAACAGTTAGTATGCCAGACCAGCAACACGGACTTTGAGATAAGGAATTTGTTCATTCTTAATTCGATTTTATTATGACCATAATTTTTTATTTTCTTCGTTGTGGCATTGTATCCCATCCCCCCTTTAAAAAATATATATATATTTTTAGGTATTGTGCTTATGAAGGATTCCTTTGAAAGCAACCTCTCATGTTGTGTCTCTTTTTTTTCTCAACAGGTACGTACAGACGAGTTGGTTTATGGTGCGAGTTTGCAGTCGGTGTGAGTAAAGAAATACAATGGCGTTTGTTTATCATTATAAGATACACACAAGTATGACACAGAAACAGTCACACACACACAATATGTGTATACATACATATATATATATATATATATATATATATATATATATATATATATATATATACATATATATATATATATATATATATATATATATATATATATATATATGTATATATGTATATATGTATATATATATATACATATAAATATGAATATATATATATATATATATATATATATATATATATATATATATATATATAAATGAATGTGTATATATACATATCTAAATATATGCATACATGTATGTGAGTATGTTTAAACTATACGTGTACATATTCATATGTACATACAAATTCACTTACGCACGTTAAAAGAAAGCAGGTTATAAGCAAGCGATACGAATGGTCCTTTCATAAATTCTATATCCCAAAGGCAACTACAGTGTCTTATTCCCTGTTTTATCCAACCCGTCTTCCCCTTGTCCTTTCCTCCTTTCTCTCTCTCTCTATCTATCTGTCTATCTATTTTCCTATCTATTTCTCTCTCTCTCTCTCTCTCTCTCTCTCTCTCTCTCTCTCTCTCTCTCTCTCTCTCTCTCTCTCTCTCTCTCTCTCTCTCCCTCTCTCTCTCTCTCTCTCTCTCTCTCTCTCTCTCTCTCTCTCTCTCTCTCTCTCTCTCTCTCTCTCTCTCTCTCTCTCTCTCTCTCTCTCTCTCTCTCTCTCTCTCTCTCTCTCTCTCTCTCTCTATATATATATATATATATATATATGTATG
>BOPN01001904.1:160000-197500 GCA_017312705.2 Penaeus japonicus
TACAACTTATCTGAAATTCTTAAAACATCCTAAGAGAAGATTATATGCGAAATTAAGTGAAGACATAAAGATAACCCTGTTGCGAAAGGGTTAGGAAGATTAAACGTAGAGATTGGTAGGAGAGGTGAGCGTCGGATGCTAATAGTTAGCAGGAGGGACGTTACTTCAATTTGATTAAAGGTTTACTAGTTTCTATAGAATGCCTTATGATGTTAGGTAGTGTCGTTGCTGTTGGTTTTGTTTTGAGGGGTTCTCTCCTTTTTTTCTTCTTTCTTTTTCTCTTTCTGTTTGTTTTCCTCTTTCTGTTTGTCTGTTTGTCTGTCTGTCTGTCTATCTCTGTCTCTCTCTCTCTCTCTCTCTCTCTCTCTGTCTGGCTATCTCTTTATCATTATCTCTGCTTCTGTCTCTGTCTTTATCTCATATCATTGTCTCCGTCTCTTTCCCTCTCTCTCTTTCCTATCTACCTATATCTCAATCACTGTTCTTTCTTCTCGTTCTCTCTTCTCGTACTTTTGTCTCTTCACTTTTATCTCTTGTTCTTTCTTATTCTATTCCTTCCTCCTCCTCCTTTATCCTTTTCTTTATCTTCTTTCTTCTCCTTCCGCTTTACACCCTTTCTTTCTTTCTCTATCTTTCTATTCCTCTTCCCTTACATCAAGCCCCTTTGCTCTGTTTCTTTTACAAAAGAATCACAAACCAATGAAAAAAAAAGTAAGATAAAAAAGTGGCCATTCCAGTCATGGTGATTCATCAAGACAGGAATAGTCTGTGACATTTCCTATTTTCGTATGAAATCTTGACCTGTTAATGGCCACATGTTGGACATTAGGGTAGGTTGGGGATAGGTAGGGGTAGGGGTAGAGGTTGTAGGGGGTATGGCATAAGGGGGAGGGGTGAGAATGGGAGGTGGAGGTGGAGGAGGGGAGGAGGAGGGAGAGTAGGAGGAGGTGGGGAGGGGGGGTTAAATCCTGCCCAGTCGGTGTGTTGCCAACGAAGGTCTGCGTGCCGTATGTTATGGCAAAGACCCAGTTTTTATGCCGCGTCTGGCATTGATACCAACGTAACGTTAACCAATACCCGGGTAAAAACGACTCCAACACCCTTACCATTATTGGAATATCGTATTTTTTTTCCGCCAGAGATGAAAACTTGAATGAAAATCTCTCTCGAGGTGGGTCTGGTGTCGGCCATATTTCATTACAGGGTCGTCCCCTTATTTGGCAAGACTGAGGTTAAGGTGGGTGAGGGCGGGAGGTCACACGTCGGGAGAAATGAATGAACGTTTTGAATGAATGAGTGAGAGAATGAATGAATCGTAAAAAAAGGGGGTGGGATAAGGGAAGGAGGAGGAGGAGTGTGGGGGGGGGGGGTGTTAAGGGAACTTTAGCAGATAGTAGTATTCGAAAGGGGGATTGCATGGATGTTGAGACATTATTTTGATGAAATGATTTTATAACGGAATTATATTATAATAGAACGGGAAGAATGAATAAGTATATGAACGAATGAATGAATTAATGAATGAATGCTGTCAATTACACGAAAATTCACGAAGAAATGCAGGAGAGACATTGACTCATATATTTTGAAGTTGTATCTGAATTTTGCATGACTGTTTCGCTCTCTGCTAGGCAGTATTATCATTTTAATTGTTAACGATAGTGCGTTTGCCATCACTTTTAATTTTTATCTCTATTAGTCGATCGCTCTTCACATACACACGCACGTGAACGCGCGCGCACCCATGCGATCACACACGCACACACATATTATCATATATATGGACCTCTCTATATGCCACTCCTGTCTTTTTTTTTTACACAGTTCCTATACTTTTTTCCTACCTCTCACTCCTTCCCTAATTATCTCCGTCTTCTCTCTCTCTCTCTCTCTCTCTCTCTCTCTCTCTCTCTCTCTCTCTCTCTTTCTCTCCTCTCTCTCTCCCTCTCCCCAAAGGGCCCCGCAGAGAGCAAGGTACTAGCACAGGGCCTCTCCAACAAGGTCAGGGGAGGGTTCACCTCTTCCTGTTGGCCACCCTTTACCAGGTCACACGCCCCGCTTAAGAGCGCTGCTGTCTTTCGCTACTTCCTCTCCTTGCCACTTTCTCTCGTGTTTTCTTAACCTTCAGGAACATGTCCAGGAGTCTGCGTGTGTAGACAAGGCATAGAGAGAGCGAGAGCGTGTGTGTGGCTGACCCCCCCCCCCCTTCCCTCCCCTCCACCTCCAAGAATATGCCTGTGGCTTGCCTGCCTACCTGCCTACCTCCCTGTTTTTAAAAGAGTATCTGTTTTGCAAGATAGCCTGTATGTGTCGGGTATGAGTCGTTGTTTGTGTCTGGCCGTTGTGTCCGTGTCTGGTTCAAGGTGTGCGAGGGTGATAGATCTGTGTACCAGTTTGTCAACAGCGCTCCGTTGCCTCTCTTTCGCTGTCTCGCAATTTCTCTCCCTTGGACGTTTAGGTGGCGTACCCTCCTTGTTCAATGCTTGATTTGGACTAAGGCGGACTAAGCTTTTGATACGAGGCTTAATGAACAGAAAGAGTGTTGAATTAAGGGTCTATCGTGTATTCACTGATGAATGTATAGTTCAGCTGTATATGGTCTAACAATAAACAGAGGAATAAAAAGAAAAAGAGACAAATCGAGAAAAAAGACAAGCAACAAATATAAAATATAACACAAGAAAACAACAACCAAACAACCGATCAAAGAACAGAAACTCAAAAAAAGGAAAAAAAAAAAAAAAACGAAGACAAAAATCCCAAGAGAACCAATTAGTCAGACGCATGTTCATGGCCTCCCCCAAAGAAAGACTTCGCTCTTTTGGAATCAACGCGTGTGTTTGGAAATTGATGTCAGTCCATCAGGCGAAGTGGACTCAGCCCGTGTAGGGGTCGAGGCTTGGTGGGGGTCGAGGCACGAAAAGAGGGGCTGGCTTTATTACTTGCTAATGTTGTAAATTAAAAGGAGGAGAGATGACTGTTTATGTTGTGAATTAAAAGGAGGAGAGGTGAATGTTATTTTTATTTATGGTTGTCTCTGTCTATGGTGGTGGGGTTTATGAGTTGGGTTCTTATTACTTTTGTTTGGTTGGGCGGTTGTGTGTTGGTATAATCTGTTCGTTTGTTATTGCGATGATACATTTGTATGTTACTTCCGATTGCTCTTGATATCAAGGAGACGAAAAATGTTTATGATAATGGAAGAAGCAGAATGAATCACTGCTGTAACGATAACGATATGATTTTTCATGAATTAAAGTACAAGGTAACAGCTCAGATATAATGTCAATCCGGCCTTAAGCACCATGATTGCGCTACCACAATCCTTCTGGTACTTATTCACTAATTCATTAAAGTTATATGGCGGTAAGAGTTGCACAGTCACCATCAAGTCTCAGTAACAAGTAAAAACAATTTGCCCAAAAGTTTTACACATAAATCACCTTGAAGAAGCAAAGTGGATAAAATCACTTCAGTCAACTCTCCCTTCTTGACACAGTTAAATCTCGAAGGTGTTTTGTGGTGGATTAATTTGAAAAGGTCTTTTGTTTTATTCTACATAGCCGGAAACACACACGTAAAAAAAACACACACGTAAAAAAAAATATATATATATATATATCACAGCAATAGACGACAGAATAGGTTCGACTCCTGTAGATCAACACATCTCGTCTCTCTTCTTCTTCTGATCCTTTATGATCCTGGCCTTAGCGGGACATGGTTTGACCGCACGTGTTCTCCCTGTACATAGGACTACAATAATACATAAAGACTTTCCTCTGTATGTCCAGCACAGCGACGATGTTTGTTGTCATACGCCACACTCTCGGGATTCCGGCTTCTGTTACACAAAGAATCCAATGCTGTTAAATCTCTAGGCCTTGTTCGGCTCCGACTTTTTAGCCTTTGTATATTGAGAATTATTGGACGTGGCGCGCTGGTGCTGCCATCTCTCACGATAGAATCTGAAACTCTAAGGCCGGCGTCAAACGAATCCCATTGTGTACAAGGGTTGGATGCTCCTTCAACCCGGTGTCTGATGCGCATTTGTTTTTGTACAAACGCGACAGGAGACAAGCGAAACGTGTCGGGATATGCATTTTCTGCGAAATCGAACGGAACATCGCTCGTAAAATGAAGAGTAAATGATTAAATAATTCGTCATCCGTCCTAGATATGAAGAGAAATGAATGTCCGAAAACAGGGTTGTGTCAAGTGGATGAGTTAGCATGACAGGAACTTATCTTTAAGGTGAGACACCCTACCGTGCCCGCCCATCTACAGCTCCTCTCATTTCGCCATTCATTCGCCGCCTCCCTCCCCCTCTACCATCCCTCCCTCTCCTCTTTCCGACCTCACCTTCCCTCTCACCTTATCCTCTCCCTTCTTCACCTGTATCCTTCCCTCCCACCCCCACTCCTCCCTACCCTTCCTCCCTCCCCACTCCCCTTCCCTTCATTACCTTCCCTCTCGCTCTCCTCAATCCTCAATCTCTCCCTTCTTCACCTCTATACTTCCTCCACCCCCCTCCCCCTCCTCCCTCCTCTTCCCACCCCTCTCCTCCCCTTCTTCTATCCTATCCCTCCCTTCCCCTCCCCCCCTCCTGCTCCGCCCCCTACGCTAGGACTACGCTCACGCTCCGATGCCCTTAATGTCAGCCGATACTCGGTTTGCTTCACTTGAAGGCGCGTCATTGGGGAATATGATAAAGGTGAGAAAGAGAGAGAGAGAGAGAGAGAGAGAGAGAGAGAGAGAGAGAGAGAGAGAGAGAGAGAGAGAGAGAGAGAGAGAGAGAGAGAGAGAGAGAGAGAGAGAGAGAGAGAGAGAGAGAGAAATTTCGACGGGTGAAACGAGAACAGATTGTGATCTCTGTCGGTCATCTGGATTCTGGTATCGGGAACGTATTACGTTATGTTGGTAGGAGGAGAGGGGGAAAAAAAGAGAGAAAGAGAGAGAATCAGAGAGAGACATAATGAAAAACGGTGATAATAGCTAAATATATAGTAAGAGAGATAGATAGATAGATAGATAGAGAGAGAGAGAGAGAGAGAGAGAGAGAGAGAGAGAGAGAGAGAGAGAGAGAGAGAGAGAGAGAGAGAGAGAGAGAGAGAGAGAGAGAGAGAGAGAGAGAGAGAGAGAGAGAAAGAGAGAGAGAGAGAGAAACGAGCGAGAGAGTTGAAAACGAGTAAGAAGAAATATCTGGGTGTTCCCTACAGTCTACTCCTGTTAGATCTCGGGATATACAAGCAGCCAGTGTAGGCGATGGGTATGAATATGTAACTCATCGTTTGTGTTATCAGATAAGTACCAGTAAGACGTTAAAAATATTCATGGAGATTCTTTCCGACTTTCTAATTTGGGTTTTCTACCTTTGTCTTCAAATTTTGTTTGTTTACATTTGATATACATAACTTGTTTCCCGATGATTCAAGGGTCATTTAAACCCGCTGACAATTCTTCTGTTTGTTTTTCTATATTATTTGAAGAAAATAAAATGCCTATCATTTTAATTTTTGAAAACTGAATTATCATATGAGTTGCATTCTCCTAAGAGTGTTGCAAATGAGGAGAAATCTGGAAACGCACAAAGGAAAACATTCTGCCACGTGTCTTTGTTTACACAGGGACGGCGAGGTCATCAAAAGAACAGATTGTGTTGATAAGAAGAATAGGCAGATTCAAGAGAAAAATTTAATTGAACTTGTAAAGCTCAGAGTTGATATTAAAAGCTCCTCTTTTACCCACGTTTTATATATAAATACATAATAATCTAGTAGGCCTATATCTAACTTTTATAAAACATACTGCATATTACGCTATGCCTCACACGTTAATAAAGTTGAGTTAGTGTTCAAATTAATGCAAATACTAATGATGCGTTAATGAGGGTCAGTCATGCACGGTAAAGATACCATAATGAGACATGACAGGACAGGAATGAGGATTAGATGATAACCTACTATGGTGTATGTAGGTGAATCCATCTGGTTCGTAGATTCAGAGAGAGAGTTTGTACAAGTAAGCTGGTTGTAGCCAGTATTTATGTATGTACTTCTGCAAACTGCTACAAAGAGCACATATATATTCTTTCTTCTATAACTTACAAATCATGCAATCCTTTATTTCTCTCTCCATACTTGCTCACTCTATCCATAGAAGAATGGTTGTTCTGACATGCCTCTGCCTGACATGTACAATTCGTCCAGCCATTCTTCGCGTGCCGACATAATTCATCTGATGCCCCTTCCCCCTACCTCCATCCCCCTCCCTCTTCACCCCTCACCCTTCCCCTCTCCCAACATCCATCCCTCTCCCTTTCATCCACCCCCTCCCCTTCATCCATCCCCCTCACCCTTCCCCTCTCCCAAAATCCATCCATCTCCCCTTCACCCATCCCTCTCCCCTTTATCCATCCATCTCCCCTTCCCCTCCCATCCCCTCCCTTCCCCAGATATCTGAAAGGGCACACACGAAGGAACCCCATTGCAGCTTTGACACAAGTAATGAATTCCTCGTCTACAGCCCCCTCTCGTGTCGTTGGTAATGGCTGCTCCTCCTTCTGGCTGTCCCCTTAAACACACCCATGAATTATACATTTCAGCTTCGCCATATTAAGCGACACTTGCAAATTCTATTGCACACGACACCGGTACTTATTTTGGGAGAAGATGGACGAGCGGTCTTCTGACTTGAAATATGTCCGTGTACTCGAACTGCCCTTTACTTTTATATCTTCTCATCTTTTTATTTCACCCCATCCCGCCCTCCTGATCTTTCTTCTACTTTTTTTTAGAAAACTTCCATAAATAGACAGCAAGACGAAAAAATAAATAGATAAATCCCCCGAAGAGAGTAGATAATAGCAACTTCGAAGCATAAATCTTTTAAATGCAAATGAGCTGACCTTAAAATCGATCAACAAGGTATTGCACCTCGCCATTTGTTGCAGGCGACGTTAAACACACGCTCTTGCACGAATGTAACGAGAGTAAAAGTTGCTCCCGCTCATAGCCCGATCGAGTAAATGTTTACACAAGGAGACCGAGAGAATCCTGTCGTGTTTGGTACAAGTGGAGGGCGTGAGCGTGTGTGTGTGTGTGTGTAAGTATGTGGTTTCGTGCATGTGTTTGTGTCGTTTGTCCGTGTTCGCAGTCGTGCGATTTGCCTTAAATCTGTTTTACATTAGGTCCAGTGCTCTCGCTCTCAGACCCATGTGCGTTCATTCGTGTGTGCATGTGTGTTTGCGATCAGAATCCTCCACATTCCTTCGTGGTCACGCCAGAGCGCTGCGTCTCGTCCATCACTCGACCTCGTGTTGATGTGTATCCCGAGACACGTGACCTTCCACCAGGGCAGCTGTGCAACAATAACATAAATGCGGATTATAGGAGTATGACTTCATGAACCTGAGATCACCAAGCGCGTGTGGCGGAGGATTAGGCGGGAGGGACGGGAGTAAGTCGGGAGGGAGGAGGGAGGGAGGGAAGGGGACAGGGACGAGGGAAGGCGAAGGACACTCCCTTCCCTCCTCCCTCATCCTATCCACTCATCCACCACTCCCCTCCCTCACTCTCTTCTCCGGCCGCTCCCCTCCTTTCGCTCGCTCCCTCCCTCCCTCCCTCCTCTCGCAGCAACACTAACGACATTTTCCATCTTGGAACGACGTAGGGCAAACGCCACAGCCTCCGTGTGACCCGGCCAGGATAACACTCCCACACTTGCTTTCAAGGATAACATCAAACGCAAGTTGTCTACCCATCCCTGCCATGTGGTTGAGAAGGCGCGGACCCCATACGCAAGGAGGGAGTCGTGCGTATGGACACAGGCAATAGTATATTTCGCTTATCTCCGATGCACATGCGTAAAGACAGACACACACTCACACTCACACACGAACAAACACACACACACATACACAATCACACTCACACTCACTCTCTCTCTCTCTCTCACACACACACACACACACGTACACAAACACACACATACACACACACACACACACAATCACACACACAAACACACAATCACACTCACACATGTCGGTTTCTCGACACACACAACTCTCAAAAAAAAAAAAAAAACTTTCTTGTTCGTCACAATCAACAAAACATACATGAGCACACCACCCACCTCCTACACGTAATAATCGCAAGACAAATGCAATGCAAGCATCGTTGTGCTTGATGTGCTTGCTGTGCTGCCTCCTTCATCGTATCGCCCACGCAAAGATAATTAGAACCCCCCCCCCTCCCCTTCTTACCCCACACAGAGGGAGGTCCAAAAGCTTTTCCCCCCTCTTCTCCTCTCCCCACCCCCACCCGCCCACCCTGCCCCTTTCCTTCGGTCCCTGCTTGCTTGCAGATGTTGGTTTCATTTGTCGTAACTGGAGGATGTGTATCGTTCGTTCACGGTGTTATTTATGCGTTTGTGGGGGTAAATTGAGTTACAGGGCATGAATAACAGCTACAGATGGGAGAGAGAGAGATGGGGGTGGGGATAGAGTGCCAACGCCGTGCCATTCTTACGGATCAGTGCAACATCTCCATGGCACGTCCTTGCCCTCTTCATGTTTCGGCGACGCGGAGTTATGCCTCAGAGCCTGCAGTGAATTGCGTTTAGTTTCTCTTCTCATATATTTATTTATTTTTTTCTCTCTCTCTCTCTTTCTCTCTCTTATTTATCATTACCCCCTGTAATTCAAGGTCAAGATGTTTTATTTTTTTATATTTAAATTGTTGTGATAACGTTAGCCGAGATCATGTGTATTTTGCCTACAACCACCACTTAGCCACTTACGAGACGTAAATGTTGTCGTAAATATGCGCTGTAATATACGTAGTAAATTGTTGCATCACACATATCAATTTGCTTAAGCACGAGCTATGCTTAATTTTGAAAATTGCCCTGAGCCTAACTCCTATTGCTCGTGACCAGAACTCTAAAGTGTATGTTTATACCCTGAAATAAAATAAAATATTGCATCAGCAAATCTTTAAAATGACCCCTCTCAAAAATATAATTCCCATTTATCACACACACGAACCAAATTAGCTCTCAAGTGCCACACAATATCAAACAAACACATAACATAGCAATTTAAGAACAAGCACAGCTGTTCTCGCCCTCACAGTCTAAGCTATCCAGGGACACCGTGCATCTTGACGCCGCTTCGCCCCCACCCACTCGATCCAAGACTGGTTAAATTGTGACAAATCGTTTGCATAACAGATCTTGCATTTGTTTAAAGCTAATCCCAAACTGTGACGCGTTTTCCTACCTCTCTGTTAACCCTTGTAATCGGACACATTTTATTTATCTCTGCGACGTCCGTAAACAATGCCGAATGCGAATCCAAGAAGCTAATGAGTAATGAATGCAGCTGACTGACGCTACGTGTGAGAATGCTTAGGTCGTCATTATCCCGAAGGTCGCGCGCCTCTGAGACAACAAACCGAGCGATGATCCACAGGGTGACAACCCCGTCATCTTATCGCCTTTTAGAATAATAAATAGGAGATGTTCCAAGACATATTTCTTTGACAGAGGCTTCGCACTCAAAGAGACCGAGGCAGACCGGGTGCTATGCGAGAGATGGGAAGGCCTTGAATATACCATTCGGGCTTAGGTTAGGAGCAATGGCGGCTGGTCTCCTTGGTGGGCTATGGCCGTCGATCTAACGCGTGTGTTTACAGTGCAAACGCGTGTGTCGCTACCTTTGTTTCTTAGTCGCGTCCGTAATCGTAGATTTCTTTGTGTGTTCAGGATTTTATCACTGTTATAATCATTTGGTAGTTTAGTACAGATAAATAGAATATTACTTTAGAAGGATGCGGGATGATTTCAGCTTCACAGGAAATAGACCTGCGTGCCTATGGTAGTTGGTGCTGTAGGGGTCCCGTTTGCACATGTGTTGGACAGTTCAGCAGTTAATGAGTCGTGAGGACGAGGATACGAATGACGTCATACTTCGTTCGGTTGCTAGATTTATGGCAATGCCGTTTATAATGACTTCATAAAAGAGAGAGATAGAGAGAAAAGACAAGTATGGATGAAAACGACGTAAATGCATAAACCCTCAGATAAACCTTACCGTAGAGATATTAAAAAAAAAAAATCCACATTCCTCTCTTCCTTTTGTTTACAAGGACTTCTACATGTGTTATCCTGATTCTCTTAATGCCATTTCTCTTCACGGCCAATGATAATCTGAGCATGTCAATTGCAAGTGGAGAATAAATACCTCACTCATCTAAGAACGTAGTTAGAAGCCTTCCACTTGGCCAAAGAAAACAATCATTGATGCCTTTGGAGTTTCTTGTGGTGCCTCTCGGCGAAGGATGCATCATGCAATGATTTGCAAGTATGACAAGTGAAGGTATTGTTTTGCGATTTGCATCCAACAACGCAGATTGTTGTGTTGTTTGGCCTCAACGTCATTCTCTATGTTTTGTTTATATCTATTTTTTGTGTTTATTTTTTTCTCGTCTTCTTTTTTGCATTGCATCAGTATTGTCGTGTTTTTTTTCTCTCTCTGATCTTCGCCTTTCTACTTCTTCGCTTTTCCTTGTCTATCACTTCCTCCTTCTGTTCCTCCTCTTCCTCTAGCATTTGCTTTTTCATATCCTCTCCTCCTGTCTGTCCTTCTTTCCCTCTCTTCCCTTATCCTTCTCTCTCCTTCCCTTCTCCTCTTCCACTTCTTCTTTCTCCTTTTCTTAACTCCCTTCTTTTCATCCCTCCCCTCCTCCTCCTCCTTCCACTCCCACGTCTTGTCGAATTTGAGACGTGACTTGGGGAGGCAACATCATGGAGTCCGATTGCATCCGCGTTGGACTTTGCATGTGTTAGGAGTTGAAGTATGATTTAGTGTTGTTTTGATGATGTACACAGTATTTTTTCCATATTCTTCATTCTTCTCTTTCTTATTTGTCTTCTTAATATTCACAATTATTTATTTCCCTTCTATATAGCCTTTCATCATCTTAACTATACCATAAACTATATGATAAACAAAGACTTACACCTTAAACGCATTTATTTACAGCGTTTGTCTCTTCTAAAGTTTCAATTGAAAGTATGATTAGCGAACGATAGTGAGAATGAGAAATGCGCTATAAGTTAGCTGCGGAGGAATAAAAATGTACATGAATAAGATACATGTGCAACGTATGGAGATACGTTCACGCATGCTGCACCATTGAATAAACGTGATTACGCTCATTGTATTGTATGCAAATACATTTTGTATGTGTCTTTGTGTATGTATGTGTGTTTGTGTGCATCTATTTGTGTTTATGTGCATCTATTTGTGTTTATGTGTGCTTATGTGTATCTGTATGTGCTTGGGTGTACTTATGTATCTGCGTATGAGTGTCTCGAAGGACCCTTGTGTGACCCTATTTAGGAAACAAGTACCTATCCTTCGGTTCAGAGGATCAAGTATCTACACGCCTCTAAAGCCACATTAGGAATGTAAGGGCCTTATCTCCAAGGTTTAGTCGCTCGGAAAAGACGTCACTTGCTGTTACAAGAGACGAAAGAACAGGCGAAGGGTTGTTTGGGAGGGAAGGCAGTACTTCGGAAGGTCACCTTTCCTTGTCACTCCTTACTAGTATTTTAATGTCTGGGTCATTTTCTTTTCCTTCGCATCTGGACACACCCGGGACTCAGGGCTGCCCACGCTTCGTGATGTCGTGATTGTGTTTGCCGTCTTCTCTGCTTTTACTTTCCTTGTGCAGTGAACTCTTCCCCTTTCCCTTCTGCTTGTGTTATCACCGTTCTTCTTTTTCTTCTTTTAGCTTGGCTTTTCATCCCGCTTTCCTTATCTTTCCTCTCCTATTTTTATAATAGAATCCATTTTAAAAATTCTCATCCATCTTTGATTTTCATTTCTATCCTTCCTCTTCCAGCTTCTTATTCGATGTTATTTCCTCAACCATCATTCTCCTTGTCGTCCTAATCTCTCTCAAATACTTCCTGCGGTCTTCCTGTAAAGGCCCCAGGTCAGCGTGGGCAGGCCGGGTTGGACAGGTCGCGTAGGCCCAGAGCTCAATTTATGTGTATATGAGCCGCCACACCTGTGAGAGAGGCGGGGACCTTGAAAGATTTTTCACTGCCTCATTCAAGTAAATTTACGGCGGGGCACCACGATTCTTCCTCTCTCTCTCTCTCTCTCTCTCTCTCTCTCTCTCTTTGAGTCTCATCTAATTCCTCTTCTTTGTGCCACTAACTTTGTTTCTTTGTCTTCGTTTTTCTGTTTGTCTCTGTATTGCTTTATCTCACATGTCAAAGAAAATCAGTAGATGATGTCAGCATTTTCCGTCTATCTGTTTATCTCCTCCCCGCCTCCTCTCTTTTTCTCTGTAAACATATGTGTAAGTGTGCGTATTTATATGCATATCTCTTGGTGACAGTAATCTCCTTTTAAGGCCATTTACACTGGAGAAAACTCGCCTTGGCTGATTACACATCCTATAGAGCCAGACCCATGAGGAGTCCTCATCTTCAGCTTACTTGCCTTTCTGATGTCTTGAACATGAGGCTTCCTTCTGATTCCCTCGGCGGGGCGCTCCCTCTTATCGTTTTTCTTCTCTTTATGACCTTTTTGATTTGCTCTTCGTAATTTATTGTTGTTTTTGTTGTAAGTCTGCGGCGAAGTTTTTTTTCTTTTCGTATACATGAGTATCTCGTCTTTGCATATGCAAGTGAAGAGCTCTTCGTTCTGCTCATTACCATAAGTGATCAATTAAGATGCTCCGCAGCCTTGGCCCGTCCTGACGTCACCTTTATTTGCCAGATGTCTTAACTCACACCCCCATCAAGCACGTTTCATATTTTCTGTGAATGTCTCCTTTGCTATTCCCTCGTGTCGTCACACTTCAGAAGTTCCTCTCGCGTGTCTCGCCCAACGTCCTCCGCTGCCTGTTTTGTGTGCAGTCGAAGCGTCCGTGATTGTTGTGCATCGCGGGACTCGGACAGCTATCAGAGGCCTTTCTTGCAGGTGTTCCATTGCCATTTGTCCGCGCCGATAGAGATCACGCAGCTGTCACTCGTTCGGCCTGGCCATCAATTACCGCGGTATCGAATCGCCGAGCTGTCTGCGTCTCCTTCCAAGAGGCCGTTCCCGAGCGAGAATCTCCTCGAGAAGATGGTATTTTCGCGAAGGGGTTTTTAGTGACGACTTTACAGCATTCTCTCGCAGTCGCGACAGCCCATAAAAACCGAGCGTGGGCGTGGAACGAAGGTGGATGGAGCTGAAATAACCATCTCCACCGAGGCCATTGACAGAATTCGGGTTGCCTTTGCTAGGACCTGTAATGAACGAAAATCCAAAATGATTTAACAGAAGTCGAAAGCTGCAAAAGACCGACGGTATGTACGCCCACTGAGATAAGGACAATCTTGAAACAATGGAACACTGCGGGTCACTGAGGTGGTGATATGGGCGCGGCAGGTAGGACGGGGGTAAGGGGAAGGGGAAGGGGGGGTGAGGTAATAGGGGAAGACGGGAAGGGGAGGGGGAGGGGGGGCAGTCTTGCCTCCCACGGTGGGCGGGGCCAAGGATCCGGGTACCTTTATGGGCGTCCTTTATGGATCCTCCTTCGCCTAGACCTTTCTCAAATGACTGGACGGTGATGTCTTTGTGACCGGGCGTTTTTGGCGTGTCTTGCTAATTGGAGGGGGGGGGGGGGCAGGCAGGTGATCGCGTGTGTAAGGTGCCGGCGGGGCGTTAGAAAGTATATTCAATTAGGAGTGTCAAGTGACTACATACCTTGGATCATTATGAAATTCATATAAATAGTGTCTTTAGTATTATGTGATCATTGTTCATGTAATGACGTAATTTTAACGAGGAGGATTGTGGGTATGCTTAGATCATTATGAAATAGTGACTACTTTATTTTATGATGATTATTCATATAACTGGTAACTTTAACGCGGAGGCTTATTGGTACTTTGCGTGTAAGCGATGATAATAAACGCGCTTCTTAATGATAGTTTCTCCTAGTAATTAAATCAGAAACTGGCAGTATAATAGATGATGACTTATAGTTAGTAGCTTCATGTTAATACATACATCCTCAATGTTAGAAAATCATAGTTGAAATAACGAAGAGATCTGTAACCCAAGAAATGTTACATGTTACATCTTAAACAGACTTAATCCGATGTTTCCTTATCTTTAACATTCATACTTTCGTAATTCAAGAAAGAGGTTATAGATTTTTTTTTAAATAAAA
Organism: Penaeus japonicus; assembly: GCA_017312705.2. Taxonomy (NCBI): domain Eukaryota; kingdom Metazoa; phylum Arthropoda; class Malacostraca; order Decapoda; family Penaeidae; genus Penaeus; species Penaeus japonicus. Next base: position 174,244 of record BOPN01001904.1, read on the forward strand.
AATATAAAATCTTTACATGAAAAACAGCCATATTTTCATAATTTCTATACTGAGAGGATAACAATCTGATCGTACGAGATTGAATACTCATTAAGATTTCCCTTATCAAATTGCTGTCTGCTTTGCTGAGCACATCTAATCTCTGACTCAGCTGGAATGTGTCCCCAACAAGCCTAGCAGGAAAGGGGGTGACCTCCGTATCATATAATCGGACGGGATTTTTTACAAAAAGAAAAAGAAAAAAAAAGAAATTCTCGAAAAGGGAGAGATAACGTTATTCTGATGTGACCGCGACGGTGTAAGCACGGAAAGGCATGGCTTCGGGGTTTCCAATCTCTTTTTTCTGTTTCTGCTGAATGTTTTTTTTCCCTACTGGTTTTGATCTTCTGTTTTTAACATTTTGGATTTTCATTTCCTTTTCTCCATCCGTTCTGTCTCTTTCTTTTATTCTTTCTCCAGCCTCTTACTTTCTCTCTCTGTATCTGTATCTTTCTCGCTCTCTCTCTTTCTCTCTCTCTCTCTCTCTCTCTCCCTCCCTCCCTCTCCCTCTCTGTATCTCATTCTCTTCCTTTTTCCTCAATCTCAGCCACGCAAATGCTGAGGCAGAGGACCAGCAACAAGCCTCTGCCTCCCACTTCTACACTATATTTATACACCGAGCAGGGCAAGACCTCAACTGCTCTCTTGTTGGCTTGTTCGGGTGTTTACAAAAGGGACCGCAACATGTGCTTTTTGGATATCCCCGTGGTTTTTATTCCTGCGGAGACACACACTCTTCGAAATTTCGTGTGTTTGTCGTAGTGCGTGAGTGTGTGTATATGTGTGTGTGTGTGTGTGTGTGTGTGTGTGTGTGTGTGTGTGTGTGTGTGTGTGTGTGTGTGTGTGTGTGTGTGTGTGTGTGTGTGTAAAAAAAAAAAAAGAATATAATCATAATCTCTCGCAATCCCCATGGGTATTAACAGCTCAAGTCTTGGTCAATCTGAGCTTTCGTGTCATATAACGTTTGTCGAGATTCTTCGTCTTGCATTTTTGTGAAGGACATGGTGTGTTCAGGTTTCGTTTAATCCTGTTTGTTACGGTCAACAATAATAACAACAAACCAGTCGCGGTAGCTATAACAATAATAAAGATAATACTGATAGTACTCTTAATAGGATGATGATAGTAATAGTAATAATTATGGTAATGGTAATAAAAAATGACATTAATGATGATACGAATTATGATAACTATCGTTAATAATCATGTTGATAATAATTATCGTCACTACCATCTATCCAATTAACAATTAGCTGTTGTCAGAGCTGTCCTTCAACTTAAGATGCTTAATGGACAAGGAAAAAGGTAGCGAGCCATAGCAAAACGTCAGCTGTGCACATATCCCCAACGACACGAATAAAAGACCACACAAAAAAAAGAAACGAAAACAAATCACTATCGTAAGATCTCTCGAAGAAAAATTGCACGGAAGGGGGAGAGGGGGGAGAGACGGGGGGGAGCTAGAATCAGCATTGCACTAATAGAGGGGAAACGGTGGTCACAGCAGCGAGGTGTCCGCGGTTGTCAGAACAAAGGGTTTCTTTGAGATTTGGTTGGATCAGCTGTTTTTTTTTTTTCTTCCTTTTTTTCTTCACGTGTCGTAAGAGAAATTAGGGACACGAGGAAACAATGCGAAGGTTTAATTGAGTGATAAATGGGTTGCCTAACTACGATAACAGAAGGGAATAAGTAGAATAAATAGAAAGAACATGAATAGCATAGAAAAAAAACGAAATAGAAATTGTAATAGATATATTTTTTTAATTGCAGTGGGAAATAACGTATACCGAATAATGTTTATATGAATATAGATAATACAATAAAAGAAGAAAAAGTTTATAAACTAAAAAAAAAAGAAAAGAAAAAAAAAGCGAATCAGAAACAACAAAAATGAAAAAGGACTATTGCACCCTTCCACAAAAGCCACAAAGCAAGGATCAACCTACTACGGATACCGTTAGCCCGACGAACAAAAGGGCGCTGCCACCACTTTACAAGACGTTTCACGGACGCCCAGACAACCTTCCTTTTGGCGTAGGGATCAAGGAAGTCCTTAAGACGTCCTTCGGATCTTTCTTTGCACTGTGGGATCGGCGTGAGTCATTGTTAATAGAAGAAGCAGGAGAAAAAAAAGGTCTGATTTTTTTTTATTCTTTATTTATATCTTGTTTGTCTGTTTGGCTCGAAAAATGTTACGTTCGAGGGCGGATGTTTTATGGGGTCGACAGAACCAAAAAAAGGAAAGAAAGAAAGATGAAACACGTAACTCATGGTAGGGTTACAAGGATACCATTTGTGTTTCTGAGTCTCCAAAGCAATGGCAACATTCATTATGGAAATGTATTCAAGAAACATTCAATCACCACGTAAAAAAAATGAAGAAAAAAAAATCACCAAAATATCCAATATCCAAAATGACAACAAAGAGAAAGAGAGAGAAAGAGAAAGAGAGAGAGAGAGAGAAAGAGAAAGAGAAAGAGAGAGAGAGAGAGAGAGGAAGAGAAAGAGAGAGAAAGAGAGACCAAATCGAAGGCCACTCGATCAACAAATAAACAAAGACATCCACAAGGCGATGTAGTCGTGCCAGGCAACGGGATGCCAAAAGAAGAGGGAGGGAGGAGGAGAGATAGAGAGAAAGAGAGATAGAGAGAGAGAGATAGATATATATATATAGAGAGAGAGAGAGAGACAGAGACAGAGAGAAGAAGGGACAAATAAACAAATAAGATAAATAAGCTCTTCGTAGGTGTGGGTTACAGCTTCAAAGACACGCATGGCTGACCACCGATGAAGCAACGGACCCGCCCCTGCTGCGTAACTAAGGGCGGGGGTGACGATGTGTGTGTGTGCGCAACGAGGCACAAGAATCTCGTTTTGTTTTGGTTGTAAAACTCGCCTTGAGAGTGACGCTTTTTGAGGCGTGGATGAGCTAAGAGGAGGAGGAGGAGGAGGAAGAGGAGGAGGTGATAAGGGTTCGGGTTGTGCGGATAAAACGGATGAATGATTGTGCGAATAAGTTTGTTCTCAGTACAGCATATACTTGATTACATCTTTGATTTTTTTTCTCATCTTGTACAAGAAGCTCCTTCGACTGAAACAGGAAATGAGCAAAATATAAGACAACTTCTTGCTAAGACTTTCAAACGAAGCAAACATTGCACAAGTAAGCCCAGTGTTTATGGGGGGAAAAATTTAAATAAATGTTAAATGGGACTAAGACAGGATAAACAGAGAAGAGAGAATTGGAAAAAAAAAAACAGATAGCGAGAAACCATTTTTCATTTAAAGCAAAGTACATAATAATAAAAATAAAATAATAAAGATAAAATTATAAAATATAATAATAATAATGATAATAACAATAATAATAATAATGATAATAAAGTAATAATGAAAATAACAATGCTAAAATAATACAAAAATAAAAATAATATCAAAATAATAGTAATAATAAAATAAAAACCTAATAATGGAAAGCAATCTAGTCTTTCTAACTCCATAGGCAAATATTAATAAGAAACAGTTCAGAATCCGATATACTCAAATACCACGTGTAGTACAGAGATAAAATCAGGGGAGGTTATCTTCAAAGGAGGTTAACAGACAATTTAATTTAATAAGACATGTTTAAACACGATAGTTAAAGATAGGGCATCAGAACAACGCCCATTTGACACGTGACGCAAAATTAAACACTGATATTGCTCTCTTAAAATTGTGTTTAATTTAAGATCGCTAAACCATATTGTATTCAACTTGACTGTTTCTTTTGAGATAAAATGTTTATTCTTGTTATTAGCTATCTTTATCAGTTGCAAAATCATCAAGGTCTTACTTTTCTTAACATGTATTACAGATTATTTTCATGTCGACTTTTGCAAAGCTGATTTGTTTTCATTCTCGTTTTCCCTCTCGATTTCTGACGTCATCACCAAGAAGAATATTGCACGTGTTCTAGCAATCACCTTCCCTCCTTTCCCCTCTCTCCCTCCTCACCTCAACTCCTCATGCCCCCCAACTACCCGCCCCCTCCCCCCCTCCTCCCAAGCCCATGCCCATATACCCTCCATCCTCCTCCCCCATACCCTCCCCCCCCCTGCCCCCCATTCCCACAAGACGTCGGCTTTGACTTCACCTGTTTCGACGGTGCATACCTGTTTCATTAGGTGTGGCGCGTATGTCATCTGATGTCATGCACGGAGTGAGTCTGTGACGTCACGATAAGGATTAGAAGAAGCATGTTGCAAGGATTCGGTTGGTCGAGATTAGGTAGAGTGGGATAAGGTATTCGAACTGCGGTGGAGAAGAGATAAAGTTAACGTAACGTGTTTCTAATTTTATCCTTTAGGTTAAACGCTATTGTTTCTTGTTACTTGTGTCTTGGTAAATAGCGTTGTTATGTAACAATTGACTCTACTATAGCGTTCTATTAGTCTATAACGTGTTTCGTCAACGGTCATTGCAAAAGAAAAAATAATCTAGTGAATATTCTTGCATCTTGTGTAGTCATGGAACAAAATACCTTTTGCATTCCATTGCGTTTTTCTAACTTGATTACCAACCTCACCAATTTAAATCACAAGGCAGAGCGACTTAATTGCCATTCTTTATCAAGGATCTGCCTGCCGATCGCACAGTATGCAAATCGCTTGATCTGATTAGTTGAGAATTATTACCTTTGGTTAACGATCGAGTTTCAAACAATCGTGAGTAAGTGTACAGGAATGTGAACTAGTGTTTACAGTTTAGTTTTTAAAATCAATTTTATGTAAATAAAAGATGATGTAAATGAATAATGGCATACGGATTATGATCATAGATTTATATATCTCTCAATTACAGTTACTTCGATAATATTTGATTATTCTATTTTAAAACTCACTTAAAGATCATAAACATAGCGGGTTATGTAGCACAAAATACCCCACCTCATCACCAAGCAAATTATCATACGCCGAGTGCCCGGGATGTTTGCCTGACAGGTGAAGAAATATTGCATTCTGAACTGCCGTCGTTTTTCGCCCTGTCCGCCATCTTTCTTTTTTATATTTCTCGCTGGTGCTATTACGCATTGCGCGCATGCATTGTTTTAGCGGCTGGTTCGTACCAGGTGACTTTTACGGCCTTGGAGTACATTCTTGGTTCTCGTTCTCCGAGAGGACGGACGAACCCGCGGGTGAGATATCACCTCGATTACCTACTAAAAGAAACATTCGGAGATTCGGCGGGAAAATGGGATAAAAATAAAAGCGGCGAGCGTAAACAGGAGGATCAGCGCGCGGACAACAAGAAGCCAAGTTTTAAAAGTTGAGATGACAGAGGCGGCGTTCCTAACGGGCCGGCCGACTTTGGGGCTAAAAATAGGATTTTCTCACGGAAAGTAAAAGGGGGAAGATGGAATCAGGAAATGTGAAAACGCAGCGGTTTGCTTATTCATGGGAATGGGTTTTGCAAATGAAATTAATTTTGTATCAGAAAAAAAGACAAAAGAACACATACACATATATATACATATGTATATAGATAAATAAATATATATACATATATATAAATATATATATATATATATATATATATATATATATATATATATATATATATATATATATATATTAGAAGCTTACACGTACTTAGCGCACGCGGAGACTGAATTTAAATAGGATTAAATTGTCTCTTAATTCTTTCAGATCTAAACGATAATCAGAGAGATTAAATGAATCGTCTATTGTCAAATTAAGTGGTCGGAGGTTTATATTAGCCGCGCCTGTTAATTGTCTGGCACCGTGAATGGCTGATTGTCTCACTATGTGAATTGATAACAGATGCTGCAGGTGTGGCCTTTGCGTGGGTGTTTGTCCGTGTCTAATGACCGTGTTTCGTATATATTCATGCTAATTATAGATTAATTAACGATTTCCTTAAGGCTCGAATCTAAACGATATTTAAGTGTGTCTTAAAATGTTTCCATGGGTACCAAAAGTCAGATCACCAAAAAGTTAAGACAACAAAACAAAGCAGAAAAAAAATCAAAAAAAAGAAAAAGAAAATGGAATTCACAAGACAATCTCAATCGCAAAACTCCGAATAGTTTCCGCTAAGCATTGCCTTCGCGATCGGATTATCGTAATGAACGATAAAGCGATCGAACAGCGACGATCGGTGACCAGCATCCCGGCCTCGCATACCCCGGACTGAGGACGCTGCAATCACTTGGCAGGCTGGCCTATGTATAATTAGATGAAACGTGAACCTTGTGTGGGTCACTTCTTTTTCTCTGCTCATTCTCTTGCTCGTTTGATTTTTTTGTTTTGTTTTTTCTTTGCTTGTTTTTTATTATCTCTGTTTGTCCATGTTTATCTCTTTCTTGTTTGTGTGTTTTGTGTGATTTATTCTTTTTTTGTTTTTGTGTGGGTATTTCGGTCTATTTTCATCTTGCTATTTGGTTCTCTGTTACGCTTAAGTCGCTCTCGCTCTCTCTCTCTCTCTTTCTTTCGTTGTTTCTTTCTCGTCTCGTCTTTCTCTCTCTCTCTCTCTTTCGTCGTTTCTTTCTCGTCTCTCTCTCTCTCTCTTTCTTTCGTTGTTTCTTTCTCGTCTCTCTCTCTCACTCTCTCTCTTTCGTTGTTTCTTTCTCGTCTCGCCCCCCCCCCCCTCTCTCTCTCTATCTCCCTCCTTCCTTCCCTCCATTCTTACCTCCCTTCCTCTCCCTCCCTCCATCCTCCCTTTTTCAATCGTTTCACTCCCCCTCTCCCTCCCTCTTCTCCTTCTTTCAGCCAGCCTCTCACAACAAACAAGCGCCAGCACTGCAGAAACGGTATTGCAATTCCAAGCAAAAGTCTCAGTGTAAAACCGCACACACGACCTACGTAGTAAACACTCGAACACGTGCGTTTCTAGTGCCACCTGCATGCGCTGAGTCACAGGTCCTAGGCGGTTGTGTTAAGCTTGATTATCATATTCAGGTAAACAAGGCATGACCTGGCTCCTATTGCGTGTGTTGTGGTCATAATAAACTGCCTTAATAAGTTCGGTTTTAATCACGCTTCGACTGGAAGTGTGAGGGAAACGCCATGTCAACCCGTTTTGTTGCGTATGTAAACATATCGTATTTACGTATATATTTATGTTTTTTGTTTTTTTCATTTGAAGGCTGTTAATTCGTATGATTTTGCTATTTGTTGCGGGGGCTGTTCTAATACCTGTATAAAACGAGGGGTCATTCAACTTTAAAGTCAACAAGCGGATGGATTATTTACACAAAAGTTTGGGCAAAGTTTGCAGGGAAAATAATCTAATTGCAGCACACTCCAGCTGGAGAATTCAACTTTCATGTTTAGCAGACTTTAGTTAAAGCACACACACAACACACACACACACACACACACACACACACACACACACACACACACACACACACACACACACACACACACACACACACACACACACACACACACTCGCACACACATATCTATATCTGACTATCTATCTTTATATATGCTATAAGAGAGAGAGAGAGAGAGAGAGAGAGAGAGAGAGAGAGAGAGAGAGAGAGAGAGAGGGGGGGGGGAGGGAGGGAGAGGGAGGGAGAGAGAGAGAGGAGAGAGACAGAGAGAAAGAAAGAAAGAAAGAAAGAAAGAAAGAGAGAGAGAGAGAAATCCTCGGCCTCAGTTCTCGGAGGAATGAATGGTGGAACGAAGTTTTTTTCAGCACATATAGTCTTGTGTCACTTAAGTTCGTCCTTATTCTACACGTTATTCAACGACGATTTCCTCCTTTCTGAGCGATATCCAAGTGTTCGCCCTTTCTCTCGGTCACTGCCATGTAGATCAAGATGTTCGTTATTTTGGGGATTTTCATATGTGCATAGTCCTTTAACACACACACACAAACACACACACACACATTCGCACACACACACACACACGACACATACATACACGGATTCAACTCTCCTCCCCCTCCCCTCCCCCTCCCCTTTCCATATAAATTCGGAAAAAAACGGCCATCGTCCACCACGAATAACAAACTCCCATATCAATTACCATCTCCCCGCCATGAAATAACACCACCAGAGAGACACAACCAGCGGAAATACAATTAAATCCGAACTACAATACCCCCCCCCCTCCCATTCCCCCTTCCACCCCTTTCCCCTCCTTCTGTAATCTAGGCTATCCAGTAACCAGGCAATCTGTGGGCGTTTACATGGCCTCTGCTCTATCGCTTTCGAACAAGTAAGCGTCTGCCACTCTTTACTACGCCCGTTCTCCCTTCGTCGCCGCCCCTTCGATGAAATCTCTCGGGGGGGGGGGGGGGGGTGAAGAAGGACGACCTGAGTCACTGGTGTTTTGGTGTTTTTGACAAGTCTCGAGGCGTGCTTGACCAGACGCCTGTGGTGGTTTGTGGTGGTGGTACGGAGGGGGTCGGAGGGAGGGGTTTGGGGGTGGGGGGGAATGGAGGGAGGAGGCAAGCTGTGGGCGGCCGTGTGATGGGCTGGTGTGGGCGGGTGCGTGGGTCGGGTCGTCACCACTCCCATTATGCGGTCACCGACTGTGAAAGAGATAAACATCTTGCACTACATTCGATTTCCCTTTTTCGTGTTTTTTTCTTTCTTTTCTTTTCTTCTTTCATGTATTCTCTCTCTCTCTCTCACTCTCTCTATCTATCTATCTATCTGTGTCTTCCACTCTTGTCAATTTTTCTGGATAGAACTCCAAGTGCTTGTTTTGGAGGCTGTTATGTGTTATTTAGTTTTTATTGTATGTAAGAGAGAGAGAGAGAGAGAGAGAGAGAGAGAGAGAGAGAGAGAGAGAGAGAGAGAGAGAGAGAGAGACAGAGAAAGCCAGCAACATTAACTAGGCTTACACACACACACACTCAAACACACAGAACAACACAAACCAACACAACACAACATTCAACCCTCCTTCTCCCCCCTATCCCTCCACTCATCCCCATACTACCCCCACCCCCTCCCCTCCCCTTCCCTCCTTTCTCAAACCAAAACCGAAAAAAAGACGTAGACGAAAAAAAGGGACACGCATGTGAATAATATCACCCGCCGCCATCAGGCCTGCTTTCGCGTAATACAGCCCCAGACACGGCCGACTTATCCAGGCTTATCTTACAATCCGCAAATGAAAGAACCTCATCCTGCAAGTATTACAACATATCATGCCTTTAAAAGAAAATAGAAGAGTCCTGCATGCGATCCTCATTTAGGACAGCTGGACCTCGGTGACTCTTAACCTCCCTTTTCTTGGCAACGTCTCTTGTCGGGTGTCTTTATCTTCCGGCCGATCTTCTGGACTGAAGGATTCTTCTTTTTTTCTCTCTCTCTCCTCCTCCTCTTCTTCTTCTTCTTCTTTAGTGGCTATTAAACTCATTTTCGCCCACTGGCTACGGTGTGATTGTTTTGACTTATTATGTTGTCTGAGTAATTTTGATATGGACGTAGGTTATTGCAGGGGGATAAGGGGAGGTGTGGTGGGTGGGAGGGCTTCGCAAAAATGGCTTTTCATTGCAAGATGTCATCGGTGAAATCGCGTGTGTGTGTGTGTGTGTGTGTGTTTGTGTGTGTGTGTGTGTGTGTGTGTGTGTTTGTGTGTGTATGTGAGTGTGTGTGTGTTCACGAGGTTGATAATATGAATGATATCGATCCGTTTATAGTGTGGTTGATTTAATTCCCATGTGGATCGATAAACCTTCATTTCTTTTATCTATTCCTTGTCTCGTTCTCATTCGCTCATTCTCATTATCCAAGAACCTATTTAATTCATAATATAGAAAAAAAACCTTCTGAACTCACTATACGAAACCCTTCCCAGACCGCCGTTCGAAAGCCTCCCGAACTCACAAACCTCGAAGTTTCGCATGCTTTCGACCCACACAACCTCATAACCAAGCAGAATCTCCCTGACCTCACAACAGCGAGTCTGACCGACTTACACTGGTGATATCAAGGTGATTAATGCTGGTTAAAGTGTGTGTCTTGTTAGAAGGCAATTAAACAAAGTGAATAGAGACAATCTTTTTTTTTAATTTGTTTGTCTCCATGTTAATCAACAGAGTGTGTGTGTGTGTGTGTGGCAACCTGAGATATAATGGAAAATCCAGTGCAGAGTTTATTATGGTCAAACAAGCACAGGGACACGCTGATAGCCCGAGGCAATTCATAAACCAGAAAGCAATAGTTGATAAGGATTTAGGTAGTGCCAATGGCTACAATAATGATGAATAATTTCGTCGATATTTTGACCAAATCGTAAGACCAAAAAATCGGAAAATATTACAAAAAAAAAAAAAAAAAAAAAAAAAAAGAAGAAGACGAAGACAAGAGCAAAAGGGAACGGTAAGGATTGTTGCATAGTAACAACATGAAATGTAGAACGAAGTACTTTCACTACACTGCTCTTTCCAACTTGTAGAGGCAAGAGTGACTTGACACGAAACTCAATCGTGTTGGCTGATAAAAAGCAGCCTCTAAAGTGCAATGCAATTGATTAGATGATCCCAACCGCCTCTCTTCGCTCATTAGTTTTTTTTTTATTAAGTTTGTCGCAGCGAAACACGAGGCAAAAGAACAAAAGGAACGGTTTCATTATTCTATATCAGATAATTGAATTTAATTGAATACATGAATACATTAGCTAAATCAATGATTTGGCTTAATCGTTTTTTTTTAAACAAATTGAAGGCTCATTTTTTTTTTCCAATGAACTTTATTTCTGTTTTGATTTTAATGGATAGTTTGCATATGAATACGTTGAAATTTAGATAGCAAATGAACAATTTACAAAATCCACTACATTACTAGAGAACAAATATAAAAATATATAATCATTTAATCAGCTGACAGACTGATATATATATGAAGTGTTTTAAGTATCACCAGAATAAGATATTTCTTTATCGGTGTTACCATCTTACAAGAATTAATGTCAACATCTGCATTAATATAAATAATGTTTGTATAAGTACTGATATAGCTTTACACTTATTGATTGTTCACGGATCAGTTTTGGTAATAAAAACTTCAACTTTAGAATTTTTAAAAATCTTATGATCTAAGTCACTGCTACCATTTATACCATTACTCTTATTGCCCTCTTGCTGTTGCTGCCACTATAACTGCTCATTCTATCACCTTCACCATAACTATGTTTATCATATCATAATTTTCAGAACCACTATTGTCATGAGGAAATCAACATGACCAGAACCGTCATCATCATTACTATTCATCATTACATTGCTTGTGACAATCATCAGTGATTATGATCTTTATTAAATAATTCTGTTACCAATATTAGCAAAGTTAGTCCTTGATTTAGCAGTTATCGAGTGGTCGTAACCAAACATCCATCAGAAACGAGAATGATAATCTTAGAATTAACATTAATAAAAAAAAAAAAAAAAAAAAAAAAAAACTATAGCACCATTATTAGCTCTGACAATAAGAGCAGGAGAAGCAGCAGCAGCAGCAGCAGGAGCCCCAGCAGTAGGAAAAGCAGAAGCGACAGCAGGGAGTGGCAGGGGGAGCATGGTAGTCACATCAGAGAGTGAGGGACGGCCAGAGACAGCTCAACCCTTTGACTTGCCGCCGCCTTCCGCAAGTGGGGGGTTGGGAGGTGTAGGGGGGTGGGGGGTTGTGGGGGTAGGAGAGGGTTGGGAGGTAGAGGGGGTGGGGTTAGGAGAGGGTTGGGAGGAGGAGGAGGGAGGGAGGGAGGGAGGGAGGGAGGGAGGCAGAGGAGAGGTAGGGGGATGGGAGTGTGAGAAGTGGTGTGTGTATGTGAAAGTCATGGGAAATTTATGTGCATGATCCTTACGGAGGTTGTGATGGGGTTGAACATGAAGGACTGATGATTGTTGAGACGAAGAGGTGACGAGGCGCGAGCGTGGAGTGTGGCGAAGAGAGTGAGAGCAGCTCGATGTCTTGAGAAAGCCTTAAGATCATTGTTATTTGGGACTTTATGTCTCGTCTTGTTTTGTATCTTCATTTTACTGATCCAGATCTACTTTATGGATAGTATCGAGAATTTGCATCTCGAACTGCAATTGCTGGAGCATTGCTAATTAAATAAGTCGGTTTACTTAGTTGAATTAATTCGCCATAAAACTATAAAAAAAAAGCATCCAAGCCAATTCGAACAATACTTATTGAATCGCTAAAGAAAGAAAGAAAGAAAAAGAAAAGAAGAAGAAGAAGAGGAAGAAGAAGATGAAGAGAAGAAGAAGAAAAAAGATAATTATGAAGAAGACGGTGGAGGAAATAAGATGATGAAGAAGAAGAAGAAGAAGAAATAGGTGGAGGAGAAGAAAGAGAAGGAGAAGGAGAAAAAAAAATCACCTTACCCTTTCCGAACAAAATAAACAAAAAACACAATACCAACCACCAGCGTATCTTACCGGCCTTGTCTTCAGCGCGAGTTCTCTTCACCGTGATATCCGAAGCCAAGGTCTGAGGACTGGTGACCCTCTTCCTATCACCACCTCAGGAGACACCCGCCGGGACCCCAAGGCTGGCTCGTCGACGCCTCCGTCATCAGGAGCTGTTTTTTTTTTTTTTTTTTTTTTTTTTTTTTTTTTTTTTTTTTTTTTTTTTTTTTTTTTTTTTTTTTTTTTTATAGGGGTGTGGGAGGGGGAGGGGGAGGGGAAGGGTGGTATCATCTGTCTATTGTTTCGTGGTATTCTTATTCCTTAGTCAATTTTTTTTTTTTTATATCTCTTTTGATTCTTGTTGTTTTCCTCCTCCTTTCATCCTTTACTCCTCCATCCAACCCTCCCCTTTCCCCTCCTCCTTCTCTTGTTCTCCCTCCACCTCCACCTCCACCTCCCCTCCACCACCACCTCCATCTCCCCCTCATCCACCACCTCCCCCTCCGCCTCCTCCTCCACCACCTCCTCCTCAACCTCCCCCTCCCACCCTCCACCACCTCCACCTCTACCTCCTCCACCTCCTCCACCACCTCCTCCCCCTCCACCTCCCCCTCCACCTCCACGTCGTCCTCATCAGCCAGCCCCCGCAGGCGTCGCTGAAGGTCCTCCGTGTCATCAGCGCCGCCGCCACCTTGTACCTCGACTTCGACCTTGGCCTCGGGATGGTTACTCCCGGATGGCCGGAGGGAATGGAGGGCAAGGTGGAGGCCGCGGACGCACCTTCTTCTTGTTGTTGTCCTTCTTGTTGTCCTTCTTCTTCTTCTTCTTCTTCTTTTTGTTGTTGCGTTTTCTTTCTCTCTCTCTCTCTCTTTTCTTTTTCTTTCTGATTGATGTTGTGAGTTTTGTTATGTTTTCTCTTCCATCTCATTATCATCCTGGTTATTGTTGTTGTCTTTCTCCTCCTCCTCCTCCTTCTTCTTCTCCTCCTTCTCTTCCTTCTCCTCCTTCTCTTCCTTCTCCTCTTCGTCTTCCTACTCCTCCTCCTCCTCCTCCTCCTCCTCATCATCATCATCATCACAATCATCATAATTTTCTCGAATCCAGTAAAACTTCTCCTTCTTCTTTTATCAGTCCCTTTTCTCCTTCTCCTTCTAAATAAAAATCTTACAATTAATATGGCGCTTCCGAGTCTTACGTTAGTGTCTTACGGAAAAGGACTAAATCTACACAAAGACAGACTTTCGATTCGGCATCAATATCCTTCGTCTTCTCTGTCCACTCTCTTCGTCCATGCATGAGGCTAGACAAATATAGCCCAGCACATAAATCCCCCCACCCTCTCCCCGCCCTTCCCCCCTTAAAAAAAAAAGCTTTAGGGACAATATTATGAATGAAAACGAATGAGATACCGTCGCTGGATCTATGACCAGTTGTATCAGCTGACGGATGTTTGATCCTACAGCTCGTCCGGGAGGTGGAAGGGGGGTGAGGGGTGGGTGGATAGGTGGATAGGGTGGGTGGGTGGGTGGGTGGGTGGGATGGTTGGGGAGGGGGAGTGAAGGAGTGAAGACTGTTCGTCAGATCAGATTCCTTCAGTTAATTTGAAATACTTGAAGACACGTGATATCTTTCGAGTCTTTTCTGCTGACCTTCATTCATCCTCTAATTAACCTAAGCAGAAGTCCAAGCCGTGAGTCATTGTAAACCAGACCGGAAGCTGGATTGTTCTTGCAATCAGGGAGTGCAACGGAAACGTATGCTTGGTTGATGGCTTCACCAAACGCCATTATTGTTACTTTATCTGCCTTTTTTTCTTATTCTTTTGCTTTCTCTCTCTCATTCTCTCACTCTATCTCTCTCTCTCTCCTGACTCATTCAATGACTCACCCTTTCTCTTCCTTTTTTAATCTGCCATTATTATCACTTTATCTGTCTTTCTGTCGTATTGTCTTCCTTTCTCTCTCTCTCTTTTTCTACATCACCCTTCCTCTCTCTCCACCCACCCTCCCTCCCTCCTTCCCTCTGCTCTTCCCTCCCTCCCTCTGCTCTTCCCTCCTCTCCTCCCTTTCCCCTGTTTCTCTTTCTCCCCTTTTCCCACTTCTTCCGAGCACGAACACGTGACCAAAGAAAGAACAGAGTGTGGGAACGGCGCCTCGACCGAGCTCTCCCGGCGCTCACCGTAACCCCAAGAACAACACACGGCGGAAACAGCATCTGCAACTGTGCCTTCCCGTGCCTGCTCAGCTGCCGGCGATGATGAATATTGCAGAAGGAAGGCCGAGAAGCGCGTCTCTAAACAAGACTGACCTGCAGAAAAAGTGCCAAATTTTCTGTGAATCCGTGAGAGTGCTTGGCAAGGGGGGTCAACGGACGGAATATGAGATGCGTTCACTCCAGACGGTGTTCTAGGTTATTGGTTGAGGTATGATTGCCAGAAGCGGGGGGTAGGGTAAGAAAAAGGACACACGCACACACACACACACACACACACACACACACACACACGCACACACACACACACACACACACACACACACACACACACACACACACACACGCACACACGCACACACACACACACACACACACACACACACACGAACACACACACACACACACTCACTCACAGAAGAAGAAAAGCAATACCGCTTGCAGACTTACTACGAAATTCCCGAGTGAAATCGTCTTCCGAGCAAAAGATGCAACGACCCACTAACCCAAAATATGGCTTGTGATGACATTTATTTCATTGCTTATTCATGTTTGTGCAATGTACGTGTCGTTGCCTGCCACGCCTCGTATTGCAAAGCATCTTATTACTTACTTTATATGAACCAGAAGACATCAACCTGCTAAAATAAGTATAACCTTCGCCAGTGCAACTTAAGCGAGTTAATGGTCTTGCTCACTTAAGAACACGCGATCGCATTGCTTTAGGTTTATGTCACTTTCTCTCTCTCTTTCTTTCTTCTTTCCCCCTCTTCTCCTCCTCCTCCTCCTCCTTCTTCTCCTCCTCCTTCTCCTCCTCGTCCTCGTCTATCATCACCTTTCCCTCGTTTATCTCCGTGTGTGTGTGTGTGGTTCGTGGACGTGGCTTTGTGACCGAGATCTAGAGTTTAATACCTCGGATAATATACTTGGAGGACGACTCTTGGAGGACGACTCTCGGGGCCAAATATTGAACATGCAACAAATGCAAGTCCCTAACAGTTGGGATCTTATGTACACATCGTAAACATGGTTGTAGATGTTTACTACCAAGGCGAGTGGGTTAGAAATATGATATAACTATTTTGCTGATTACTTTTAACAAGGAAGTGATCTTGGTAACCTTATAAATGATTCATAGATGGCGCATATCGTGGTGTGTGATTATGTATATATATATATATATATATATATATATATATATATATATATATATATATATATATATGTGTGTGTGTGTGTGTGTGTGTGTGTGAGAGAGAGAGAGAGAGAGAGAGAGAGAGAGAGAGTGTTTGTACGTGTGTGTACGTAAGTACATATAATTCTATCCATTTGTAAATACCACACGCTGATCCAGCCGCACAACCATGTCCTGGTCATCTCCAGCCCTTAATTAACCCTCCACCTTCTCTTCTCCTTCCAGGACGCTCCCATGACTCCTCTTTCTCGATCTTCACCTTGGGCGAGGACGCCTCTGAAGGCCTGAAGAAGTTCGCCGAATTGGGAGACACGGACCTTCTCGACGCCCACAGCCAAGGTTCAGGGGGCGTGCTGGATGAATTCAACGCCCCCCCGGTCACCCAGGGCGTCGGGGAGACATCATGTGACTTCTTCGTCGACGGGAATCACTCGAAGGTACGGACGTCGGAAGTGTCGCGTTGTCGTCTGGAAGGTTATCTTTTCTCGAATATTCCAAGGAACTAGGGATGGGACTTTAGTATCGAAGTATTTCCCGGGGGCAAGATTAAAGAAAAAGAAAAGAAAAAAAAAAGAAAGAAAAAAAACATACGAACATAGATAAAAAGCATATTATCTCTTTCCCTTCACATTCGCACTGAAACACCAATCAAATCTTTATAAACTAAGATATTTTTTTTTTTATCTATCTACTCGAAGGTGTCCCTGATTTCCCGCGTGGTGCCATCTCCTGATTGGTTCATCGGCGTGGATTCCTTCGAACTCTGCGTGGAAGGGAAGTGGGTCGAGTCCGTCGTGCTTGAGGTAAGGAACTTGGTCTTTGAGTTCTCTTTGAAGTCTAGCTTTTTTTTTTTTTTTTTTTTTTAACCTCTTCGTTTTTTGGATTTTCTTTGATGGTAATTGAACTGTAGCCTAATTTCGCCTTCATTATTGATCCTACAGTATATGAAGAGGGTATTCTTGAATCCAACCGTCAATCAATCAATCAAATCAATCGACGAGTCCAACAAATCAAACAAACAACAAATGAACCCCACTCCCCCCCCCAAAAAAAAAAAAAAAAAAAAAATCAACCTCAACCTTAACCGCCACTCTCCTCCTTCTCTCGCCCACAGGTAGACCCCCTCGACGCCGGCACAGACAACGGCTTCACCTTCACCTCCCCCAATTGGCCGACCATCCCGAAGAAACCCGTGAGTCGCATCACCGCCCAAACGCCCAACCACCCGGCTAACTCCTTCTACTACCCCGACCGCACGGAACACCCGCCCATCGCCACCATTCGCATCGTTAAGGTGGGTGTGTGTGTGGGCGTGAGTGTGGTCGTGGAGGGGTGGGGTTATGTTTTGGGGAAGGGAGGGGGGGAGGGAGGGAGGGAAGGGGTAAATGGAGGATGAGAGGGAGAGGGAAAGGAGAGGGGGCTAGGGAGGGGGTAGGGATAGACCCCAGGGCTTGGATTACGTGAGAACAATCTATTGAAGAAATGGAATAGTAAGAAAAAGTAGTGGGAGAGTAAGTAGACGAGAAGAAGGGATAATAATAAAAGAAAGAAAGAAGAAGACACAGCGCATAGATGCCGAAGATAAGAGGTAAATGAAACACGGACCGAATGCTCAATGTTGCAAAGATAAGAGGAGCTAATGGCCGATTCAGAAATAGCATGTAAGTAGCAACCACTTACGTTGTTCACTGTCTCGTTAACAGCCACCAGCAACCGGTAATCAGGAAGTCAAATAAATGCAGAAATTGCAGGAGGTAATAGACTACATTTAGAAACTAGGCGCTCGTTGCCTCACGCTAATGAGAGTTCTGTTTAAGGTTAATGGCCATAAATGACTCAATTTAGCGGGTTAGTCTTGTTAGCTAAACTACGGGAAATATAAATAAATGCTCTAGTGTTTTCAAGCAGGCAGTCGTTGTCCTATATAAGTTAGATAAAAAAAAAACGCCCACTCATGAAGGGCACACACACACACACACACACACACACACACACACACACACACACACACACACACACACACACACACACACACACACACACACACACACACACACACAGTCACATTCACACCGCATGTTTACAGAGGCTGGTTTTGGTATAGTCAAGATTGTGCTTATAAGGATTCACAAGTCGATGTGTGAATGCACCGTCGAAGATAGGAATGCTTTATTCATTTATTAGATCAATTGATTCATTCATTTTGCTTTTGATCTATTCACGACTACGTTTTCTTTTGCCAGGAATGCTAGAAAGTTAGAACACACGAGGGTATAAATGTAAAATAGATCTTAGCGTTAGCGACAGGTAGTCGTCCCTAGGTGGTGGTGTTGAGAATGGTCGTCACTACAGATGCAGACGTGTGCCCTGGCCGGAGCTGTGAATATGATTGGACACTCCTCCCCCTGGCGCCTGCTGACCGTCAGCATCCCCCTGGTCCTGTTCTTCTACTTGTCACATCCGGGACTTCCGCTGTACTGACGGATCAGCTGCTCGTCTGTTTTTTTCCCCTCGAGTAGAAAAGCGTGGAGGGGAGGCGTTCTTGAGACACTTTTGAGGGTCGTGGATTTAGGTTTGAGAGAGAGAGAGAGAGAGAGAGTAGGGGAGTAGGGGAGTGAAGCGAGATTGTTTGCATTTGGATTTCATTTATTCGCATCTTGATCAGTAGATGGGATTAGTTTTGTGTCTTAGGAGTAAGGTTTGAATAATCGTAACTAACCAATGGTTTATAGGTCTTAAGCTCATGCTATATATATATATATTTTTTTATTATTATTATATATATATATATATTTTTACTAATGCTGTAATAATACTTGATAATAAATACTGTTCGTATGTCGGAGTATATGTGTCAAAATATAACGAATCACAGATGGAAAATACACACTACAGTCCACCCGTAAGTAAACCAGAAACGCACGAGCGAATTCCATAGACATAGGTAACCGGAACAGAACCAAAACCTAAATATAATAACATCACACACAAAAAAAATACTAATAACAATGTCAATACATGATCTATACCAGCCCAGACTCCCCCTTCGCGCCACGCCTCACCCCCCCTCGTTCTCCCCTTTTCTCCCGACAGACCAAGGAATACGAGCTGGCCCGCGTGTTCAATCCTTCCCTCTCGCGAGCCCCCGAGCGCCGGTACCGCACAGGAAGCATACCCACGACCCCTGAACTCGAGGAGAACCGTGACCAGGAAGTGAGTAACGAGATCATCCCTGCTACCACGCCTACTACTACTACTACCACCACTACTACGGAGGCCACCAAGCATGTACTCATCAACACCATTGTTGACAAATTCAGGAAGAAGTTTAAAAACAACAGGAATGGCAGAAAAATGGCTCGTAAGTGTGACGAAGAGTGACAGCCATCCGATGCTTTGTTTGCTTGTTAGGTTTGCTTTTGGGGGGACTTGGTCAGGCACTTCCCAAGTCTCTCGTAACGAGTAGGTTTTCTTGAGGAGATATATCATTTACTGGTAAAAAACAACATATATTCATACCTTGTATCATATCCTACCCACTGGTAAAGGTGTGGTTTTCCTCAAGACATCGCTCTGCCGTGTCATGTTGTACAGAGTTGCCACTAAAAACGTTTGCATGGTTGTGAATTGTGACTAACTGAACTCAAGAACAATTGTTCTTAGAGCTGTATAGTTTTTTTTTTTTTTTTATCTTACCTATGTTTAAATATTCATACTTTGTATTAACTATCTTATTCTAATTCTTCGTGGCTTTAAAGCTCAGTGAATGAGTTGAACTGTGAAGTAACTTTAAAACAGGATATCATACCTGTCAAATTATAGTTGAAATAATATTTGCTTACTAAACTTCACGGTATGTTAAAACTTCTTTGTTGTATATGGATATGTATAGATAAGGAATGCATAAATAAATATATATATATATATATATATATATATATATATATATATATATATATGTATATATATATATATATATATATATATATATATATATATATATATATATATATATATATATATATATATATATATATATATATATAAAATGATATGCAACTCTTTTGTGTCATGATTGTTATATGAATTCTATAAATGTGCTTCATAAAGGAATGAATAAACCCTATATGAATAAATTCAAAACAGCATCTGTTAAATATGATCATAGATAAATGATATAAAAACTAGCAAGTCAATTAGCTAATTGAGATCACAATTATATAACTAGCCCCCAGGAAACAAGCTTCTTAGAACTATTCCAACATTTCAAAATATAATTCGATAACTAAGTAAACACTTGCTGGTTAGGATATCTACCATGCCTATAAACGTATTTATAATCTTTCGTTTAACCTTTAGCCATGAAGAATTGGAACAGACGCAAGAGTCAGTAATGTTCAGAATGTCTGCCAAAAAATAAACACAAAAATTTCTCCAGGCCGAAGACGTCTACGCGGCCCTCGTGACTGCCGTGTGAGCGAATGGTCCGAGTGGTCCTCCTGCAGTAAGACCTGTGGCATCGGAGAACAGGTGAGTGGCGGGGAGGTAGGGGAAAAAGGGAGGGGGGAGGGAGGAAGAGGGGAAAGGGAAGGGGGAGGGAAGAGGGAAAGGGAAGGGGGGAGGGAGGTAGAGGGAAAAGGGAGGGGGGAGGGGAGGGAGGAAGAGGAAAAGGGAAGGAAGGGGGAGGGTAGAGGGAAAAGGGAGGGGAGGGGAGGGGAGGAAGGAAGGGAAGTGGGAGGGGGGAGTAGAGGGGAAGCGGGGAAGGGGGAGGGAGGAAGAGAGGGGAAAGGGAAGGGGGGAGGAGGTAGAGGGGAAAAGGAGGGGGGGAGGGAGGAAGAGGGGGGAAAGGGAAGGGGGGAGGGAGGAGGGAAGAGGGGAAAGGGAGGGGGAGGGAGGTAGAGGGGGAAAAGAGGGGGAGGGGGGAGGGGAGGGGAGGAAGAAGGGAAAGGGAAGCGGGAGGGGTGGGGGAGGGAGGAAGAGGGGAAAGGGAAGGGGGGGGGGAGGTAGAGGGAAAAGGGAAGGGGGAGGGGAGAGGGAGAGAAGAGGGGAGGAAGAGGGGAGGAAGAGGGGAAAGGGAGGCGGGAGGGGAAAGGGAGGTGGGAGGGGAGAGAGGAGAGGGAAGGGGAGAAGGGAAGGGGAAGGGGGGAGGGGAGAGGGAGGAAGAAGGAGAGGGGAGTTGTGTTTGTGCATGCCGTATAAGGGGGTGTACACACACACACACACAAACACACACACACACACACACACACACGCACACACACACACACACACACACACACACACACACACACACACACACACACACACACACACACACACACACACATACATAAACATATAAACACATAGATCTATACATAGCTATATAAGCCCATCAAACACGTAAACGAAATCAACCAAATGCCTACCGAAATAACACCACCACCCTCCGTTCCGCCTCAGATCCGCACCCGCACCGTCGTACGACACTCGAGACGTGGCGGCCGCCCTTGCCCCAACCTGCAGGAGACCCAGTGGTGCGGTTCCTCGAGAGACTGCGACCACAAATACTTCGACTGGTAAACTGCAACTTCGAAGACAAAGGATTCGACGAGAGAGAGAGAGAGAGAGAGAGAGAGAGAGAGAGAGAGAGAGAGAGAGAGAGAGAGAGAGAGAGAGAGAGAGAGAGAGAGAGAGAGAGAGAGAGAGAGAGAGGGAGAGGGATGAATGGATTATATATTCAATGTTAAGCGTCTAGATATTGATAACAAATCAGTGCATATTCAAATCTATATGTCCATGCAATTCTTACGAAGGGAAGAAACAACAGCAAGAACCTTATATTGCATACCTGAGTTTGATTAACAAGCGAGAGGGTTTTAGAGATTATAAGAGAATAACGCATTAATTCGACCTGCCAGTGACTGTAATGGAGTATCGGTAAAGCATTTTGGAAATGGTTTAATCATGTACCAAAATTGAAATTCCTCTGGAAATGATTTTAGAATTCATGTTCACTGTTGTAAATGGATATTGGATGCACATTTCTATTTCATTAATACAAATTTACCTGTAAATATTGGCAAAACAAAACCAACAATAAAAAAAAGCAGCACGATATTAATGTTATCAGGAAACTGTAGATATTCTATTGATATTGTTAATATAATTGCTTTTTTGATAATGATATTGACACTTATATTAAAAAATGGCGGTAGATTTATATTAGTTGTAACTGCCAATATATAATAGCGACACCAACACTGGTATTAATAATCCTAATTACCGGATTATTTATAGAACATGTACGTAAATCCACGTCTGTTGCCTTGTGGAATCGGGCGTGTAAATCCCCTAGACTTACACGCCGACCCTTGTGGTGAATGAAATTTCTGGGGAAGAAATTACTGACTCTGTAAAGGCGCTGTTTAATTGTGATCTCTAATTATAATCAGTTTAAATCTATTTTTCTCAAGGGATTCAGTATCAAAATCAAAATAACTATCGCCATGCGGATAATGACCACTCGACAATAATTTTATCTTAAATTAGGTTTACATTATTCTAAAGTTCAATGGCTTTAGTTTTTTGTCAATATTTCTCTTAACCTGAACAGATATAAACGTGCGTGTATGTATACATACATACATACATACATACATATATATATATATATATATATATATATATATATGTATATATATATATATATTCATACATATATGTGAACATACCCGTTCAACTTTCGCAGAAGTTTAGGCATCATAAGACGATATCTTGCCATCTCACAGAGCCCCGTATTTCGCTTGTATATAGCCCCTGCATTGGAACCACCGAGAGCGCTGCAGCCAAAATGTTCTAGAAGTTCTAACGATGTCTGCAGTCACATGTCCCTTCCTGTTCCCTTGTGTGCAGATCGTTAGTGTAGTTTCATTCTGACAACAATTCAGACAGACACTGAAAACGATGATAATTTGGATGCTTTTTTTTTTTTTTCTTCTCTCTGCCATTGTATAATTGCGTTTTTGTTTTATTCTACGTAAAGAAAATAGTCGCCACTGTCTACACTACATATTCTACATTTTAAGTTTATTTTTTTCTACTTATCTTCTTTCATCACGGACATTTAGCCGGTTTCCACTGAGCTTATAGGCAAAAATTCCTTTCAAGGTTTCACTTCTTTCTTCTTCCTCTTAAAGTTAACAAATTATAATTCTTTTCTTTTTTCTTGTAGCCCACCAATACTCGAGTCCCGGACTATACATTTCTATCCTTCATGCGTTGTTCATTCTTTGGGACAACCTTAACTTTCTTGTTCTTCGTGTATATTGTACATAAAGCCCCATTAAGCTTAAGAGCTTTGTGAATATTCAAAGATTTAGCGTCACTTATCGCACACTTATACTTTAACACAGGAATAGACAAATCATTATAGTGTAATTAAAGATGATGGGA